>OZ038513.1:77302414-77324914 GCA_964036315.1 Acanthosepion esculentum
AAGGATGTCGTCTGCTTGTGTGTAAAGTCATTTTTGGTTGCCTTGTAAAAGTATTTTTTCAAGCCAAGACTCATAATTATCGTGTTTTAACACGATCAGTGATATTTCAGAATCACTTTCTTCTCCTTAGGAAAGTGGATATTAATTTCTATTTTGTCTTGCTTCTTGCTTCTCGTCATCGGATTTCGTTTGTTTCTTTCTTTGTGTCTTTCTTTCTTTCTTTCTTTCTTTCTTTCTTTCTTTCTTTCTTTCTTTGTATTCCATATCGTTTCTTGCAATCTATTTTTCTTTCTTTTTCTTCCTTTGTTGTTTTCTTTCTTTCTTCCTTTTCCATATCATTTCTTGCAATCTATTTTTCTTTCTTTTTCTTCCTTTGTTGTTTTCTTTCTTTCTTTCCTTCTTTTTCATATAATTTCTTGCAATCTATTTTTCTTACTTTTTCTTCCTTTGTTGTTTTCTTTCTTTATTTCTTTATTTCTTTCTTTCTTTCTTTTTCATATCGTTTCTTGCAATCTATTTTTCTTTCTTTTTCTTCCTTTGTTGTTTTCTTTCTTTCTTTCTTTCTTTCTTTCTTTTCCATATCATTTCTTGCAATCTATTTTTCTTTCTTTTTCTTCCTTTGTTGTTTTCTTTCTTTCTTTTTCATATAATTTCTTGCAATCTATTTTTCTTACTTTTTCTTCCTTTGTTGTTTTCTTTCTTTATTTCTTTATTTCTTTATTTCTTTCTTTCTTTCTTTTTCATATCGTTTCTTGCAATCTATTTTTCTTTCTTTTTCTTCCTTTGTTGTTTTCTTTTTTCTTTCTTTCTTTCTTTCTTTCTTTCTTTTCCATATCATTTCTTGCAATCTATTTTTCTTTCTTTTTCTTCCTTTGTTGTTTTCTTTCTTTCTTTCTTTCTTCCTTTTCCATATCATTTCTTGCAATCTATTTTTCTTTCTTTTTCTTCCTTTGTTGTTTTCTTTCTTTCTTTCTTTCTTTTCCATATAATTTCTTGCAATCTATTTTTCTTACTTTTTCTTCCTTTGTTGTTTTCTTTCTTTCTTTCTTTCTTTCTTTCTTTCTTTCCTTATTGTTTCTTTTTCTTTCTTTTTCGTTTCTTTTTTTTTCTTACTTTTTGTTTCGTTTTCTGTTTCTTTTCCTTTCCCTTTTCTTTCTTTTTTGTTTCTTTTCGTTTTTCTTTCTTTTTCTTTCTTTTTTGTTCATTTTCTTTGTTTCTTTATTTGGTATGGTCTCACTTTTTCAATTTATTTTTTATTTTTATTTTTCCTAGTGATCTCTTTTCATCTTTTTCCAATTTAAAATCGGATCAGTCTTTTCCTTCTAAAATATTATTTGTTATTTTCTTTCTTTCTTTCTTTCTTTCTTTCTTTCTTTCTTTCTTTCTTTCTTTCTTTGATCAATATTCTAACCCATTTCCATCTCCTAACTGATTTCCCGGTAGAATTTCGATATGAAAAGCCCATAACTATTTATAGTTTCAAATCTCCAAAACTTGTCACTATGTAGAAAAAATGTTTATCGCTGTGGCTAAAAAATACATATGTAAATAAAAATAAAAACACTCAACCCCCCCCCCAAAAAAAAGAAAAGAAAAGAAAAAAAGAAGAAGAAGTCTAACAAACAAAGAACACCCGGTCTTTCTCTCTTTCTCAGCAAATTCTTTCCTTTGTCTTGTGATCTAAATATTTATCCAAATTTAATAAATGCGCTTTGTGGTTTGCCTAAATCGAGGTCAGGCAGAAAGGGAAGGACCAATCAATGTTGGAAGAGAGGATGCCGGACGCTGAAGTAAGAACCGTACAACGAATGCAACCTTTTAAAGTCAAGAGGGCAAAACCAGAGGTGGTCCCCCCGTTAAGATCTCGTGAATAATAAATTAGGGCCGCTGTGTGTGGATCCCGTGGTTGTGGGGGTCAAGTCAGACTGAAACTACAGTTTCATTCGGTCATATTCACAAATGCTTCACAAAGCGAATGACTCAAACTAATAAAAAGAAACTTTAGTTTCCAGGTAACATCTATTTTTTTTTTTTTTTGCTGGCTTTTATTTTTTTTTAATTCCTTTTTTAGATCGATTTTTTATTTTATCTTATTTCAGTTGAACAGAAATAAATGAATAGAAATTGAGTGAGGATATTTTAGTTTTAAATTTTGTTCATTTTAAGATATTTATCTTTGTTTTAAAATTATCTTTGTCGCCATTATCCTCGACGCTATTATTTAAAATCTATTTTTCAATTTCTCAACATGCTTTTCTTTTCTTTGCAGTTATTGTTTTAGCAAACTATTTTGCTTCAATCATTTCGGGAGAGCAGAAAACAAATTGTATTTAGTACTTCACGAAAAAAAGCATATTTTTAAAGAAATTATACACGTTACCAAAACCTAGAAAAAAGTGTCGCAAAGCAATTTAAAGAATGCAATAAGTAATTTCAGAAATTATTTTATATATAGTTGCATTTTAAAAAAAATAATGGATTTCTTTTTAATTTGATAAATTATATATCTTTAAATGTTATTTTAGTGGATAACCATGTTTGAGTAGACACCCTGTTTATTTATTCAACAATATATTTATTTATTTTCGTCTACAGACCTGAATATTAGAGTGATTATATTAAAGAAAATATGCGCTCCTTGATAGGATTCGAACGTGATTCTTCCTTTGCATGAGAAATCATCGTTAGATCCGACCTGCTCAAGACCAGCACAGCCACTGAGTAAGTCGCCGATCAGGCAAAACCGAACAGTAACTTATAAATGCAAATTCTTCTTCAAAATTCATGTTTACACAGTTTTGTATCCAAACGTAAACAAAGTAATGTTTAAAGAAGTAATGGATTTTTAAAAATTAATCCGACATGTTTTATTTTTAAAGCTGGTAAAATATATTTACATATATGACCATGCATGTATTCATATATGCATAATGTATCACCGACCAAAAAAAAAAAAAAAAAAAAAAAGATTCACATAAAAATAAAATAATATTTCGATCTGAATTTCTGGAATGAGGTGTGATCATAACTTTCTCTGTTTCCATGTCGACTATTGCCCTCATCTTTGTTGCTGTTATCACGACGTTTCGGCCGTTCCTCCACCTCCGTCCTTCATCAGGTGTATGCCGATCCATGTAACATGTATAACAAAAGCCTAGTAGATGAAAGCGTTGGCTCATGAATTTTAGGACAAGGTAATTGTGAGTTCAATCCCTGGGCAGGAGAGTACGTACTTGAACTCAGTGGAAACAGTGCTAAAAAACAAGAACTAGGCGAGATATCTCTAGACATGGGTAGTGGAACGAGAACAGTCTACCCCTGTAGATTAAATAAAGGGCTCAGTTCGGAATACCCTGAATAGATCGACCCGGGTAACCTACTAGCCGAGTAATAACTGAGAAGTAGTAAAAACAAGAACCAGACGAGATATCCCTAGACATTGGCAGTGGAACGAGAACAGTTCCCCCCTGTATATTAAATAAAGGGTTAAGTTCGGAATACCTTGAATATATCGATCCGGGTAACCTACAGGGTGAGCAATAACTGAGCAGTACTAAAAATAAGAACTAGACGAGATATCCCTAGATATGGGCAGTGGAATGAGGACAGTCTGCTCCCATAATTGGATAAAGTGTTCAGATCGGAATTATGATAGGTTAACCGGATCAATATAGACCCCATATAAGCCAAAGGGCACAATGGCAAAATTATTGCGATAACAATAACAAAGATAGGGATAATAACCTGCATATAAATAGTGTAAATAACAAAATACTGTATCAGATTTTTCTTCTATGTGACATGTCATTTCAGGACGTAGGCGATCATGGCTCTCCACAATTTCTTCTTTGTAGTTCTTTGAATTTTGTCCTTTTGTTATTTCTCTTAAACTTTGTTCCGTCATCAAATTTATTCACTCTCAGAAAGTAGGTTATGCGTTGTTTTCCACTGTCCGTCTTGCATTCAATCTGCCCTGTGAGTATTAAATTTTCCAAAGAAACACTCTTTTCTCATTATGTGCCCTAGAAATTTCAAATTTATCTTCCTGATGTTAAGTGTACGTTTCCTTTTGGTTTCCATTTTTTCTAAAATTTCGTTATTGCTCATATTTTCAGTCGATGGTATCCTCAGCTTCCTTCTGTAGAGCTCCATTTCTGTGGCCTCGAGTTTTCTCTTCATCAGTGAGGAAATTGTCCAGGATTTACTGCCACTCACGTTGAGTACTCTTTTCTTTGTTTATTACGAAATTCTTTCTGTCTCTTAAAACTGTACTTAGCTTTTGGAATAGCCAGTATCCCAATGAGTCTTCGGATTTCAGTGTCGCACTTTCCGTTTTCTGTGAAAAATAAGAACTAGACGAGATACCCCTAGGCATGAGTAGTGGAACAAGAAGAGTCTACCGCCGTAGATTAAATAAAGGGTTCTGTTCAGAATTCTCTGTCGGTTACCCGGATTGACGTACATCTGATGAAGTTTTGCGGGCACAACGACCGAAACGTTGTGATAACAACAATAAGGATAAGGACAATAGTTCACATGTAAATAGTGTGAATAACAAAATACTATATCACTTAAAAGGAAATACGGCTACACCTACGAGTACCATTAAATCAACCCAAAATTAATAAAATCCAAGTGAGTTCAGAAACAATTTCTTAATTAATAAAGAAAAAACACAACCCCAAACTACAAAGCAGCACAAACTGATGTGTGAAGCGATGATACCTTAAAAAAATGATGAAACTGATCATAAAAGCAGGCACTATACACACAGGGAGCGATGGTTAAATTGTCGCCATTATATTTTAATTTCACGCATGCTCGTTGTTTGTTTTTGATTTTGTCGACAGCACAGTAAAGTAGGGTCTGTTGGGCACCGCCTGTGGTAAAAAAGAGAGCACCATAAGGCAATTCACTGCACCAGAAAACTGGGAACGGCCCGCCGTACTGATTGGCATTCGTGCCGGAAGCTACAACATGAACATTTCAGTATATTTGGGTGTCAAACTGAGGAGAGTGCAGAGGATAATTTTTGACTTTCCATGTTGTTGAAACTTGACTAATGCATGGAATAATAATGCAAGACAAAATGTACTTAGAACAAAATGTATTGAAACAAGAAAGTTTACACAATATTTACATATGGTCTTTTGTATTTCCTGGGAAGACCGTTCCTGGAGAATGTGTTGACTATGTCGCAGACGGGCAGAGTCTCTAGTGAATCTCTTGATTCGCCTCCCTGTCTTCCCGGTACCAACCATATTTATATAGTCGGTACTCCACTATGCAAATTAGGTGGATCCTACCACAACACATGTACATATATATATATATATATATATATATATATATATATATATATATATATATATATATATATACCCCTAGGCATGAGTAGTGGAACAAGAAGAGTCTAACTCCGTAGATTAAATAAAGGGTTCTGTTCAGAATTCTCTGTCGGTTACCCGGATTGACGTACATTTGATGAAGGTTGGAGGGCACAACGACCGAAACGTTGTGATAACAACAATAAGGATAAGGACAATAGTTCACATGTAAATAGTGTGAATAACAAAATACTATATCATATATATATATATGTGTAATTTGGCAGCAACTTTTCTTTTAAACATGTAGTATTGAATGTTAAAGACAACATAGTCTTGCATATTTTCTTTTGAATTTTCTCATATTCTCTAATGAGACTTTTTATTTTTTATTATTTTATTTTTATTTATATATATATATATATATATATATATATATATATATATATATATATATATATATATATATATATATATATATTAATGACAATAGGAAAACACTATTAATTGCTGACGCGTTTCGTCCAATGTGGACATTCTCAAAGCAAAAAACGAAATGAATTTAATTAAACAAGGAAACTAATAAAAACAAAAGACAGAGTGGCTCTTGCAGCGTGTCTCACTGGCGATGATTCGAGGTAATGCTTTCTCCATCATAGCGGCTGGCAGAGGATAGAAAGAATTGTTTATAGTTACGTTGTTCTGGAATTGTCATCAATGGTCGACTGAACTTGCTTTGTTTCAATGACTTTTGTTTTGTTATTGTTAGTTACTTTATTCAATAAAGACAGTGTTCTTAGCAACTGGAATGTAGGGAACGCTATTTTCTTATTGTTAACTGAAAATAACGTCAGTTAATGTCACGTGTGGAGAATATTATCTGTGTTGACATTAACTGACGTTATTTTCAGTTAGCAATATGAAAATAGCGTTCCCTACATTCCAGTTGCTAAGAACACTCTGTTTTTTGTTTTTATTAATTTCCTTGTTTAATTAAATCCATTTCGTTTTTTTTTGCTTTGAGAAAGTCCACATTGGACGAAACGCGTCAGCAATTAATAGTGTTTTCCTATTGTCATTAATATTTAAAAAATTATCTTAACAGGTTAATTCTGAGAAATTTTCATATATATATATATATATATATATATATATATATATATATATATATATATATATATATATAGCATAATGATATTTTAAATCTACATAAATATTTCAACAGTTAAAAATATTTTAAGAAATTTTTCTTGAGTTATGGTCAAAAAACCTTTTAAACAACATTTAAGACACTATCATCAGTCTTCCGACAAAAATTCAAACAAAGTCGCATTGCACATCACGTGACATGCACGCTTCACGACAAACGCTGTAAACAAACGCTGTAAACAAACACACAAACACAGTATCGCATTTGATTTCTGAGGAAAGACCTAGGTGGTCTGAAATATTAAATAAATAAATATATACAAAAACACAGAAATAAATACTTTCATAAAAAAAACATCCAATTTTGTTTCATTTATTTTATCCAGATATTATATATATATATATATATATATATATATATATATATATATATATATATATATATATATATATATATTGAAAATTATAATATAAATATGTTATGAAATCACTACAAAACTAGCCATTTCGTTTCAACACTTCTGGTGTCTTATCAAGTGATGGTGTTGAATGTAGAATAAAGGGTTTTAAAAGGTTCGAATCAATCAAACATCCCTCGATAGGGGAAACGCTGTTACATAAGCTGGAATGACCAACCAAAATACAAGTATATGAGAATTCAAAAAAATTGACAACGAACCTTGGTTATAATAAATTAATTAATGCTTTAATGTTAGGGTTAGACTAAAATAGAATTCATTCTAACCAATAAATATTAAATTTTACTATAAAATTCAAAATTCAAAATTACCAATTTTAAATTTAATCTGTATTAAGTTTAAAAAATGATAAAATTATTTAAAGAAGAAACAGAGGAAAAAATATGTTTTGTCCGTTTTTTTTATTTTTTATTTAAATTCCAAAAATTAAGTTAGAATAAACGTTAAAATCTAATGATGCTCTGAGCTTCGTTACAACTTAGATACATTTGAAGTGATCATGTGGGCAGGGGAGGGTGACATATTGCAAAAGACAATGCATACACAATCAGATTATTAAACACGTATACATATTTATATATATAAACACGCAAAAATCTACGAAATAGGAAATAGGTGTCCACGACCTTTAAAAAACCCGGCAAAATATACATACAATGAAAGGCACATATAAGCGATTATATACACATACATTGATATATACACGCACATATACACGCCAAGAAATATTCAAATTTGAAAGTGTTAGTAAACGAATTCTAACATACTATTAAAATATAATTTATACGGGCAAAGATATATAGATAAAAATGGTTGAATAGATAAAGTTTAATATGGATAGAATAGAAAAACAAATATTCGTCAAAGAAAAAGACACTAAAATATATAGAAATGGATAGAAAAATAAATATATACGCATACATATATATATAAAGAATCACCAAATTCAAATGTCCAGGCAAAATGTAACATTTAAAAATAACACTATCTAATATATAAAAAAGAAAGTCCTAAACACACAAATATATATAAATATCTCATATATACTTATATACGCATTAGTACACATACACGAGTACAGATATATAACAATATGTGAAAATAATAAAAAATACATACATACGTATATGTACACACATTCTTCACTACAGATAGAAACATACAAAAGTATACTTAAGCATATGAATATACCTACACATATACCCATTTGTGTATTTAGACAGCAATCCTTCTTTCATGCACATTTCATTAAAAACGACTGACAAGGTGCTTTTATTTAGTTTTTTATACAATTTCTCATGCGATCTAATAATGTTTTTCTCTTCAGATGATAAATTATATAAAAACTGGCCGAATGTTCTTTTTATCCGAGCGCTTTCGGCTATACATTTAGCCATTTTCAAGAATTATATTTTAGCTGTTAGAATTAGAAATAGTTTGTTATATGTATGTTTTATAAAATGTTTTCATTTATTTGTTTCAAAACACGGTCAAGATATTATGTCCATGTTCAAAGTTAATATTATTAAGTGTGGGTTTGTTTGTTTTTATTAATATACCCATATGCATATCTATATAACTACATATAGACATATACACACATGCATACACATATACGCATATGCATATATACACACATAGAAATAAATATATTAACCTACACAGCAACATAAAAAAGTAAATAATATATATATATATATATATATATATATATATATATATATATATATATATATATATATATGTATATATGTAAATATATTCATATATACACACATACACAGACATATACATATACATACATTATATAGCAAAATGTATACATATATACACATATATACACACATACACAGACATATACATACATTTTACAGTAAAATTTAAAATTAATTAGTTAGCATGAATTCAATTTTAGTCTAACCCTAACATTAAAGCATTAATTAATTATAAATAACCAAGGTTCGTTGTCAAGTTTTTTCAATTCTCATATACTTGTATTTTGATTGGTCATTGCAACATATGCAACAGCGTTTCCCCGAGCGAGGGATGTTTGATTAATTTGAACTTTGTAAAACCCTTTATTCTACATTCAACACCATCACTTGATAAGACACCAGAAGTGGATATTTTTGTAGAGATACACACATAAATTTAAATATATTAACCTACACACCAACATAAAAAAATTAAATAATATATATATATATATATATACACACACATACACAGATATATACATATAGATACATTTTATAGTAAAATTTAGATAAACACACAGTGACTGACAGTGACTCAATTCTGCCGAAGAGTCGAGCAATATTAGCTTAAGTAGTCACTGTTTACAAACCCACACCTCAAACCAAAGAGCTCAACCGAAATTAATTTTTCAGGTGCCAATATTTTGTCATCCACAGACAGACTGTTTCGCTGTGTCACAGCTCATCAGTGTGACTAGACGTTCGGTTGCCTCTAGATCTATGTACATATACAAGTTTAGTCATGTAGAAGTTATTACATATTGAACCAAGAAGAGAATCCATTGAAACGGCAACACTCAATGCATGAATCCATCCAGCTCTTATCACAAATGACAACTTAAAAGAGACTGTTTGACCAACACAAGGAATGTTAATAAACTCATGTTAAAATGATAAAAAAAAACAAATGAAAACTACAGAAAAAGTTAATTTTCTCCGAAACTAGTCGAGGAATCTAAATGAAATAATAATAATAAAAACATAAGAATATTAATCTACAACCCAGTATGTCTGAAGATTTTAATTAATTTTTTTAATAATTTTTATCGTTCAATAAAATATATATATATATATATATATATATATATATATATATATATATATATATATATATATATATATTAATTAAAAAATATCAAACACTTAAAATCCCATAGGTAATAATTTTTATTTCACGAGAGCTCTAAGAAAACAGCAGCATTTGTTTGTAGGTCTAAATCATTGAGAGCTGCGTTTTTTTACAGCTCTCCTGAAATAAAAATTATTACCTATAGGATATTAAGTATTTGATATTCTTTAATTAATTATAATTTTGCTCTGTCTTTTGACATAGAGCTCTCCCTGGATCTATATCCTCCTGGAAATTCCATACGGATCACCATATTGTATCATTACTATATATATATATATATATATATATATATATATATATATATATATATATATATATATATATATTAAACATGTAGTATTGAATGTTAAAGACAACATAGTCTTGCATATTTTCTTTTGAATTTTCTCATATTCTCTAATGAGACTTTTTATTTGAAAATAATTTCGAAATAAGTATTGTCCATACGATGACCTAGCGCTTTCGAACATCATTGTTCATCTTCAGGGTCAATATTTTTAGTCAAAATTTTTTTTAAAACAAACATTTGCCAATTATCTTGTAGTGTAATCATGTTGCTACTTTTTTTACAAACTAAATAAACGTTAAAATCCTTTTAAAATTTAAAAGACGCGATGATGTTATCACGTGCAGGGCGAAGATTTTTATCATGTGACAGCGTGAAAAAGATTTCCACTACACAAGCCAAAAGATAGAAGAATACGTTATAAAATTTAAATATATTATAAACATTGTAAATATGTTACCAGAAATATTGTAATCTATACGATTAATAAGAGGTCTTTTGCTTTTAATATGTAATGCCTCTAAGATTTTAAGGCGTCTAATGTCTGTATGTTTATCTATAATTTTAGTATATTCTATAAGTATTTTACGTATATCAGATTGCATAAGGGAAACAGTATGTGACTTAATATGTTGTTTAATGGAGCTAGAATTATTTAGATGCATAGTTAATCTTCTGGAGAGCCGGGTGGTTGTAAATCCAATATATATATATGTGGATTAGAAGAGCATTCTTCCATGGGACATTTAAACTCATACACAACATTGGTTCTATCAACAACCGCAGCAGCTGGAGAATGGTTATTGCTCATTATCAGGTTAGAGGTTTTAAATTTACTATAATATATATTAAGTTTTAAGGCCTTGTTGGAATCAACAGGAAACACATTATGGTGTATTATAGACTTAAGGGCCTTTTCATCCATGCTGTATTGTCTATGCATTTGTCCTCTGAAAAAGAGGTTAATTGAGGATATGTATGTGTGTATGTATATATATATGTATGTATATATATATATATATATATATATATATGGGTATAATCCTAGCACAGACCTGACGATTTGCTATAATCAATTTGAGATCCATCTATCTATCTATCTATCTATCTATCTATCTATCTATCTATCTATCTATCTATCTATCTATCTATCTATTTTAGTCTAGTCATTATTTATCTATCTATTTTAGTCTAGTCATATCTATCTATCTATCTATCTATTTTAGTCTAGTCATTATCTAGCTATCTATCTATTTTAGTCTAGTCATATCTATCTATCTATCTATTTATCTATCTATCTTTCTATCTATCTATATAATTCCATCCATATCTATCTATCTATCTATCTATCTATCTATCTATCTATCTATCTATCTATCTATCTATTTTAGTATAGTCATATCTATCTATCTATCTATCTATCTATCTATCTATCTATCTATCTATCTATCTATCTATCTATCTATCTATCTAATTCCATCCATATCTATCTATCTCAATCTGTTCACATTTATCTATCTATCTATCTATCTATCTATCTATCTATCTATCTATCTATCTATCTATCTATCTATCTATCTATCTATCTATCTATTTCAGTCTAGTCATATCTATCTATCTATCTATCTATCTATCTATCTATCTATCTATCTATCTATCTCAGTATGTTCACATCTATCTATCTATTTTAGTCTAGTCATATCTATCTATCTATCTATCTATCTATCTATCTATCTATCTATTTTAGTCTAGTCATTATCTATCTATCTATTTTAGTCTAGTCATATCTATCTATCTATCTATCTATCTATCTATCTATCTATCTATCTATCTATCTATCTATCTATCTATCTAATTCCATCCATATCTATCTATCTATCTATCTATCTATCTATCTATCTATCTATCTATTTTAGTATAGTCATATCTATCTATCTATCTATCTATCTATCTATCTATCTATCTATCTATCTATCTATCTATCTATCTATCTAATTCCATCCATATCTATCTCAGTCTGTTCACATCTATCTATCTATCTATCTATCTATCTATCTATCTATCTATCTATCTATCTATCTATCTATCTATCTATCTATATTCGAAATGCTGCTAAAACGGCAGCTAGAGGACCCCCGCTTCTCAAAATTTTGTTCACATTTATCTATCTATCTATCTATCTATGTATCTATCTATCTATCTATCTATCTATCTATCTATCTATCTATCTATTTCAGTCTAGTCATATCTATCTATCTATCTATCTATCTATCTATCTATCTATCTATCTATCTATCTATCTCAGTATGTTCACATCTATCTATCTATTTTAGTCTAGTCATATCTATCTATCTATTTTAGTCTAGTCATTATCTATCTATCTATTTTAGTCTAGTCATATCTATCTATCTATCTATCTATCTATCTATCTATCTATCTATCTATCTATCTAATTCCATCCATATCTATCTATCTATCTATCTATCTATCTATCTATCTATTTTAGTATAGTCATATCTATCTATCTATCTATCTATCTATCTATCTATCTATCTATCTATTTCAGTCTAGTCATATCTATCTATCTATCTATCTATCTATCTATCTATCTATCTATCTATCTATCTATCTATCTATATTCGAAATGCTGCTAAAACGGCAGCTAGAGGACCCCCGCTTCTCAAAATTTAGACCAAATCTCAAATTTCTTTAGTATTCTCTTACATACGAACTGTAAAATGCATGTCAATAAGGAAAGAAGGAAGAGATAGATAGATAGATAAAGAGAGAGAGAGAGAGAGAGAGAGGAAAAGAAAGAGAGACGTTGGTGAAAGACAAGAAGAGAGAGGTGAGATGTTAGAAGAGAGAGTCAAATGTCACTTTTTGTCGATGGTAGGAAGATGATTCAATAGATTTTACCCAAAAGCTGAATCTGTTTCCTGAGTCCATGAATAGAGAAGAGCGTTAATAAAGAATCTTTAAATCAGTGATGATGATGGATATTTGCAAGTAAGTGTTTTAATAAATAGGGGCCAAAGAAGAATCCGATCAGATTGAACATATTAGGGAAGGGGGGAACATCAAGAGAAAATAGGAAGGACGGGGGGGTGTCAAATAAAGGAAGACGAGAGAGTGGTTATAAGAGGAAGTAGGAGGTGAATAAAGAAGGGGAAAGGTTGAGGACGTCAGTGTGTCCCTTGTTGGAGGAAGGGAAGGATTATTTATTTGTTTGGGTGATGATTAATGATATCATCATCAACTTCCACCCATTCACTTGTTTCGACCCCCCTTCCATGCACGACGAACCCTGATTGCTTGTGTAATTGGGAGTTACTGTTTCACCTCCTTGATTAAATAGCGAGAGAGATAAGAAAATACATAATATATAATTTTGGAAAATCAAAAGGTTTAGATATTGATAGACAGTTCGACATCGCGATCTACGAATAAACATTTGAAGGTACGTATTTTGTCAATATGGCTGAAGAAAGTATACTTATATATGGCTTTCAAAATGGCTGCAATAGTTGCAGTTTGCTCATCGTCACATTAATTAGGGGGAAAACCCAGGTAAATGTCAGGATTTTAGTGGCTCCTTTTTAATGCAGGCGTCCTATACACTTGGGATTGGCCGACGCAATTTATCCTCCCCCCAGCCCAATTGGCATTTTAGCTTTGCATCGTAATAAAACAGATTTGCAAATTCATCCTGCTTTACCATATATATATATATATATATATATATATATATATATATATATATATATATTTGTGTGTGTGTGTCCAAATGTAAAAGAACGACGAATAAAATTTGAACGTTCAAAATATTAATTTAAAACAGGGCTCAATACAAAAATAAAGCAATAAATATTTATCATGCACTCTTACATTAGAACATTTACATATTCTAATGTACATAACATATATGAGCATAATATATATATATATATATATATATATATATATATATATATATATATATATATATATATATATATATTATAATAGATAAAATTATATGTTCACTGTTCTTGTCCAAACCTTACTTCTATGTAATTTCAGCGAAACTCTGAGTACGTACAAGATAAGTCAGTAATTTTATTTATTTATTTATTTATTTATTTATTTATTTATTTATTATTATTATTATTATTATTATTATTATTATTATTATTATTATTATTATAACCCAGGGAAGGTTACTGAATGTAATAATCACACGAAGGTTGGTAATGAACGATAAGACTTAGGACAAGAACACCACATATAAGATTCGCCAGCGCTAAAAGTGAGTCAAGTGAATTCCACAATGAATCTTCAGCTGCAGGATTTCTACCAACAACCTCACACGGTCAGATATGGCACAAGGCCGAATTTAAGGTGGGATATCAGAGTCCATAGGCAAAGCCAAAAATTCTCCACATCTTCTTGTTCTTTGTCACTTTTAATAAATTTTGTCTTTTTGTTATTTCTCTCCAACCTTTTTTCTACTATCGTTTTGCTCAAACTCCTCAAGTACGTTACGTGCTGCTTTCCTCTGTCCCTCTTTCACTCAATCTGTCCTGTGAGTATCATGTTTTCCAAGCCCTTCTTCCTCATTACGTGGCCCAATTTCAACTGCCTGACGTTAAGAATGTTTCCTTTTTGTTTCCATTTCCTTCAAAACCTCGTTGTTGCTCACGTGTTCGGTCCATGGTACCCTCAGTCACAGCTACTATGGAACCAAATTCCGGAGAAAACACGCCTTTATCCACGAGGGTTTCCAGAATCTGGACAGTGTCCTGCGTATCAGGAGGATTTCTATGGTGACAAAGAAAAGAGTACTGAGCTACTACGTGACATCTGTTCTCCTATACGGCAGAGAATGTTGGACGGTTCCATCAAAGATGAAGAAGAGACTCGAGGCGGCGGAGATGTGGTTCTACAGAAGGATGCTGAGGATATCATGGACCGAGAATATGACCAACGATGAGGTCTTGCAGTTTATGCAAACAAGGAGGAAGCTTATGCTTACCATAAGGAAGAGGCAGCTGAAATTTCTGGGACATGTGATGAGAAAAGACGGCCTGGAGAATCTGATGCTCACGGGACGAATAGAGGGGAAAAGAGACAGGGATAAGCAGCGCATGACCTACGTGTCGGGCTTGGGCAGGTGGATGTCGGAGCGTGGACTGGGGGAGTTGGCAGAAACACAAAACCTATTGAAAGCCACAAGGGATAGGGAGAAGTGGAGTGCCGTGATCGCCTACGTCCTGAAAGAAGGTCAACAGGAGTCGCATGCAGCCCGGTTCGCAGAATGGCGCACACCTAATTCAAGACTGAATAATGGGTCTTAAAACCATTGGCAATTTTCACTACTGAAGATCATACTTGTAAAGATTCGCTTTAGAAAGAGAAAACATCCGTATTTTTTTGGTGGGGGGAGAGAAGATATGTATTCGTCATTTTAAAATATTTTTTGTATAGTTAAATGAATAAATTAGGGACAAATTACTCACGGCAGTGTGTGTTAATCACATTGTCATCAGTAATATTAACAAGAAAAAACAACTTTTCTTGATTTCTAAAGCAGATGTTTATACGTATGACCTTCTGTAGTGAAAATGACCGAGATACCATCATCGAAAAATTATTTTGATTTTTTTTTTAGCAGTGCGGCTGGCCTATTGCTGACTTATCTCTTTTGGACCAAGCCTTAAAAAAGGTTGGCCATGACTGCACTAAACTATTAATTTCTTAACTTTTAAGGAAGCATATCCTCTTCATTGAGATTATTTACTCGAAAGCTTTATATCTGCTGAGTTTCGTATCCGAAACGTAGACAAAGCAATTTCAAAAGAACTAATGGATTTATTGTTAATCCGAAATTTGTATTACTTCTAACGTTATTATAGTGGATACTTTGTATTTGAAATAGATTCCCCATTTTCATTTATTAAGCATCGTGTGTTGCGTGTATCTGCTGGAGAATTTGAAAAATCTTAGTAAAGAAAAATGTCTTCTCCAGCAGAACTAAGCAAAACTTTTTAATAAATAAAATTAGGAGGTCTATTTCAATAATATGACGTTTTGAATTAATAAAAATGTCGAATAAAAAATAAATCTATTAATTATATATATATATATATATATATATATATATATATATATATATATATATATATATATATATATGTGTGGGGGGGGTGATATCAATATTCGATCAGCTATTAGATTCGCACACTCTGACAACTTGTATAGCTTGAACAATCGGAAAATAAAAGCAAAAACATTATAGGATAAAACATTTTTCTGTCACAGTAAAAGTAATTTATTTTCTTTATTGGTAAGTCGCAGATTTTATGAGAAGCAAAAAGATGGATGGAAAGAAAGGATGTGGTTTAAAAAAATAAACAATATATCAATGCATCCAGTCGCACCCACCTACGTACCCACCATACATACATACATACATACATACATACATACATATATATATATATATATATATATATATATATATATATATATATATATGGGCAGGGGGTTTTCATTGATGAAAGTTTCATTAAAGTCCAACACAAGTTTTTTTTTCAGGATATTTTTTCTTCTTTTCTAAACAGTTATTTGAAATAAGGATTGCGGATATAAAATTATTGCTCACATTCTCAGCGCTTTCAGCTTTCATAACCAGAAAAAAAAAGATTATATTTGTTTTAAAAATTTAATTGGAGTTTGAAATTTATTTTATGCAATTTTACGCGCATGCTTCCAGTTTTATATTAGCCTTTTGTTTGTAGTTGGTTTTGTTTTTTAAATGATTCAAAGTGATGACATTTTATTAATGCATCAAATATTTGTAGGCATTCGTTTGGAGGAGACACGCTGTAGTAATGGATAACGGTTCGGATTGAGGAATCAGGGAGTCAGGTTCATTCATTCGTTTACGGGCAAACACTCATGGGAAAGACTGGGTCCTATAGCCTTAACTGTAAACCAGTATAGGAGAAGGAAACCTCAGAATTCAAACCGGCCTGGAGAGAGTTGGGCTTCCTCAGGCTGTCTTGCCCAGAAAAAAATCGCTGTCACTGCAATGTATGATGCCCCTACGACCCTCAGGAGTTACATGATGATGATGATGATGATGATGATATACTTTTCTATTATCTTTTGATAATTGTCAGATTTCTTGTGTGTCTGTGATGTGTGTGCCTGTGATGTGTGTCTCTGTGGATGAAGATAGACTCTCATGTCGATTTCAAAGCACGAGGATCCTACAATCTCATTCAATTCATATGTTTTTGTCGTATGTCACACTTCAGTCCTGCTATTGTGCATCTATCTATCTATCTATCTATCTATCTATCTATCTATCTATCTATCTATCCTCAGTATATTTCTTTCTTTCTTTCTTTCTTTCTTTCTTTCTTTCTTTCTTTCTTTCTTTCTATCTATCTATCTATCTATCTATCTATCGCATTGTGCATATATATATATATATATATATATATATATATATATATATATATATATATATATAATTTATTTTAGAATATTACAACAAAAAACATGCAAGAATCGCTACACAGTTGCAGTCGTGTTTCAGCGCATAACGATGCGTCTCCTCAGGAGATTGTAAATTACTGGCGAGTGAAAGATTAATTTGATTTCAAAAGCAAAATACATCCTCATTTTTTGAAAAAATATAAGGCTTGAGGGCTTTAACCTGATCAACCAATTGAATACGACCTACATTAAATTCAAACTAAACGAAAAAGAAAAAATAAATAAAAATTACTATCTTAAAAATGTGTCATGGCAAAGATTTGACATCTAATAGCAACCAGACATTAACTTAAAGACTGATACAAATGGTTGCAAGACAGTCAACTTTCATAAGAAATAAAAGCGAGAAGGATTGGATAGAGAGGTAATTTAACCGAATGCACAACTAGTTATAAGCTTTCTGGATTTTCTTCATCTTTTTTTTTGTATTTGATAAATAAGAGGCCTCTTTAAGAAACTAGTAAATAATTTAAACATATTGAATTTTCTGGTAAATAATATGCAACCGCTAAATAATTATAATCTATATAAAATGTTAATAATATCCACCAATCAATGTAAAATGTCAAAAATACTAACTAAATATCAATACATCCGTATAAGATGTTAATGATACAACCAGGAGATCAGTACAGAACTAAATTAAACCCAAATTAATCTTACAAATACAAAAATAAGCCATATATGGTGCAACACAGTCCAATTAAAATCTAAGAAAAAACATTGCCAAATTCCAAAATTTAACTGAATTGTAAGGTAAAAAGTAGACTATGTTTACAAATTACAGTTAATTCGGATCTTTGATTTAATAAAGAATTCTGATCAAGAACCTGATAAGTTCCAATGTTTCATGCAAACGCAGAAAACAGGTTCATATAAAGATCTACATATTCTTGCCATTTTTAAAATTTTTCATTTCACCTTTGGAGTTTGTATTACGATCTTTTAACTCCAAATTATTTAGAAAGTGATGCATAATTTCTATAAGTATTATTGGTGAAGGACAAGATATGTTGATACTAACTAGTATTAAAAGAATTATTAGTACTACCGATATAGAATTTTTCAACCGTCGGATTTTCTATTTTGGTGATAGTACTTAGGTAAACAGGAGATTTAGTCAAATATTTGTTTGACAATGCGTATTGATCTGGATTCCTACAATTACATTGACTAGTATCATTAATAATATTATCTTGGAACGAGTATTATGATCCAGATTATTAAATTGGTTTAAAAATTATTATTGTGTAACTTTATAATCTTCTCAGGATTATTTGTGCAACTATAACTTCGTTTTAGTGTGCTTCTGTTTAATATTTGACTAAGACAGTTACTTTTAGGGAAATGTTTATAATTTTTTTGTAAGAATCGCTACACAATTGCAGTCGTATTTCAACACATAACTATATATATATATATATATATATATATATATATATATATATATATATATATATATGTGTGTGTGTGTGTGTGTGTGTGTGTGTACTTAGGCAGCATCCTTTCTTTTAAACACGTTGTATTAAACGCCAAAGACAACTTAGTCCTGCTGATTTTCTTTTGTATTTTCTCATATTTTCGAAATAAAAAATCTCATTCGAAAATATGAGAAAATACAAAAGAAAATCAGCAGGAGCAAGTTGTCTTTGGCGTTTAATACAACGTGTTTAATATATATATTCACCCCGAGCAAATCGATAATGCCACTAAGATGCAAGGGGATACTGGGAGTGCCAGAAGACTTGAGAAGGAACCCAAAACCCAATTCTAAATAGGAATCAAGGGATAAACGTCTCCTCTTGTTCAAAAGACTAGGGAGGTGTGTGAATAGGTGTGTGCGATAGACGAACCTATATACCCCTATTGTTTATATATATATTTATATATATATATATATATATATATATATATATATATATATATATATATATATGTAATGGACGCTCTCGTCATATTCAGTGTATGAGGGTCCAGTCGCTTACTTCTTAGAACCGAACAGCCAGACCACCTGCATATATAAAGGTGAAGGCTTCTGCAGAATCAGTCACAATTTTCGGGAGAACCAAATACACGGATTTGGCGAAAAGGTATTCAAATGTGCCTCCTCAAGTTTTGAACATATATTTGTCATTTCCTAGACTGGCTGTCAATCAAGGCTAAGTCTGGCTTTCTGTTCGCCCAATACTGGATGAAAGAGATGGATTCATACATTTCCCAAGGGCACCACTCATTTCTCATTCTGTGACGCTATCCACTAAATCACCGCACATCATCATTATATATATATATATATATATATATATATATATATATATATATATATATATATATGTTGTATCCTTAAAGAGGTTACAAACAGAAAAAGGTGATACTCGAATGGAAGGAACAGAAACACGGACGTAGATGGAAGAAAGAGAAGTTTATTTTAAAAGAGAATACACTACTGAAAGACAGGGAGTCAGTCAGTAGGCTAGCATTTTCCGAAGCCACACTCTGGTATGTCCTGTGCACACTATACAGATTTACTGATATAGTCAGGGTAGGTAGCGACAAATGGTAAGTTTCGTAGAACTGGTGGGTGTAGTGATGTGTCTATGTGTTTGTATGTAAACAAAAATCACAACATGTCTTACGTATGATATAACACAACTACATATTTACGGATACTAACCTGCCACCCATCAGACCAGAGTACCATCTGACAACACATCATAGTAAAATTAGACCGAATTATGATTTTCAACAAAAAACAACTATTTTTAGGGATATTAATTTACGAGATCGCAACACACACACACACACACACACACACACACACACACACACATATATATATAGATAATATTAGTGGTTAATATACACATATATATACACACACATATATATATATATATATATATATATATATATATATATATATATATATATAAAATATATAAATATATATACATACATACGCATACACACATATATATATATATAAATTTCCAAGGGAATAGTATCCAGGTAGAACTCAATGTCCACGACAGAGTAAGAATATAATAAAAAGGCTTAAACACTAATACTCCATGGAGTTTAAGCCTTTTTCATTATATATATATAACCCAAAATAGCCATGACCACGTGACAAAAAAAAGAAAAGAAAAGAAAAGAATTGAACGATTGTTTTCAGGACAACTCTGAATTAAAAAACCTGCCGAGGGTCATTTGGGGACCCAGTGGAACGTAGTGCATCAAGTCTCAGTATTCGACCCTTCAAAAAGTGTGGATGATTCTGCACAAAACCTTCACCACTATGAACTGAGCCACTTGACCATCATACGTCAAATATATATATATATATATATATATATATATATATATATATATATATATATATATATATATATATATATATATATGCAAGTTTCATTAAAAACGACAGACAAGGTACTACGGTTAAGTTTTTTATTTAATTTTTCCTGTGTACGAAGAAGACCTTTCTTTGCTGGACAAAGGGTGTGTAAGAACTGTAGTGGTGTTATTTTCCTTGTTGGCTGCCGGGTCGTGTAACAAAACTTAACCGTACTACCTTGTCTGTCGTTTGTAATGAAACTTGCTAAAAAATGGATTGCTGCTCGAAATATATATATATATATATATATATATATATATATATATATATATATATATATATATATATACCACAAAATTCCAAAGTCTTGGGAAAACCGACAGAAACGCAATCATAGTTAGTAAATTCATCTTTAAAAGTGTAGGATGCTTATTTTCATTTCCCAAGTACTTTCGATCTTCTTCCAAGATCATCTTCAGGGGTGCAAGTAGTACAAAACTATATGTTGTTCAATAATACAAGTATTTATACAAAGTTGCGCGTTTTTATCCATTACCGTAATTTTTTTAAACGCTAAACCTTTGACAATGTGCTGACACATTCATTAGAATTGTTTTCACGTTATAATGTCACGTTCATGCGCGCATTAAGGCGTAAAAAACTGTTCCTTTACAGGCATTTCAGAACATTGCGGCAGTATTCATAGTTGAGTCTGTTCAGTACTTGGGAAATGAAAATAAAATAAATTTAAGCAGCTATAGCTTTCTCTTATACTTTAACATCAATACACGGAAGGTTATTCATATATATATATATATATATATATATATATATATATATATATATATATATATATATATATATATATATACTTAAATTGGCTTATATTTTTTCAATTTTGAATAATTTGTTGCAGATGAACCATTCACAAGACAGACCTTGTCGGTTGAATTAAATAAAACTTGTTTAGATTAATTACTCTGGCTTAAATATCTATCTATCTATCTATCTATCTATCTATCTATCTATCTATCTATCTATCTATCTAGCACAATATGTTCTTAATATCTATCACAATATATTCATAATATCTATCTATCTATCTATCTATCTATCTATCTATCTATCTATCTATCTATCTATCTGTCCCCAGTATCTATCTATCTATCTATCTATCTATCTATCTATCTATCTATCTATTTTTGCTTGTGTGTTATTGTAACTGAATTTGAGGCTAAATGAAGATTAGTGAAACAAATAAATAACAAAAGCTGTTGATAAACGTTACATCTGAAATTTTCACTCAATAATATCTGACCCCCAAACGATTAAAGTTTAACACTGCATTGACTCCACTGAAAAAGAGAATAGGTTTACAAATAAATATTTATTGTATAAAAAAAAATGTGTAATCGAAAACTTTGGAATAACGGGAGATGCTTTTTCTTTAGAAACAAAGAATGCTGAATTGTTATGTAATATCAGTCC
>OZ038513.1:77327414-77332414 GCA_964036315.1 Acanthosepion esculentum
TTAACTATTTATATATATATACATATATATATATATATATATATATATATATATATATATATATATATATATATATATATATCATAAAAAAGTTTCTGGTCAGAGTTGTAGTAGATCAGGAAACAGGAGTATTAAAATGTGCTTAATACGCATATATATATATATAAAAGATAAAAATTTAACATGTTGAGGCTTTAAGTATAGAAATTAAGAGATCAGCCGATTCCTCGCTATATAGAAACCGTTAGAATTTCCCTTTGTCTCTGCCGTGCCTTTAGGGGTAGGTTTACGACTGATGCCAGATCGGTAGGGTTTTGGTCCCGGCTTGAAGCAGTCGAATGTCTATTCACACTGATGAACTGTGATACAGCGAAACAAGTCTGTATGTGGATGACCATATTAATACATATATATATATATATATATATATATATATATATATATATAGAGAGAGAGAGAGAGAGAGAGAGAGAGAGAGGGAGTGTAATAAGTATGGCTTGCACATAAAGAGTTGGTGTTCATAAAACAGTGCTCGATGTAATATAACAGAGCTATTAAGTATATATTAATAAATATACATATTATCCCTCACCAGTGATGGATAATATGTGTTTTGGGTATATAAATTATATTTAGATTCTTTATCTTTTTGTTTCTATCAATTTTGTTATATATCCCATATTGTAATGATTGCCCGAAACAATACAATGGAGAAACTTGAAGAATTTTAAAGATTATATAATCACGAAAGGGATATCTTTATTAAATAAAACATCTAACACATTAGTTGCACACCGTAAAGAAACATAAGACAATTTTATATCCTAAACACATATATATAATATTGGATAGTTTATAGATTATAAAAACATATATATATATATAATATTGGCTAGTTTATACAATCTAAACATATATATATAATATTGGCTTGTATATATATCATGAACACATATATATAATATTGGCTAATTTATATATCCTAAACATATATATATATAATATTGACCAGTTTATATATCCCAAACACATATATATAATATTGGCTAGTTTATATATCCTAAAAACATATATATCATATCAGCTAGTTTATATATCCTAAACACATATATATAATATTGGCTAGTTTATATATCCTAAACACATATATATATATAATATTGGCTAGTTTATATATCCCAAACACATATATAATATTGTGTAGTTTATATATCCCAAACACATATATATAATATTGGCTAGTTGATATATCCCAAACACATATATATAATATTGGCTAGCTGATATATCCTAAACACTTATATATAATATTGGCTAGTTTATATATCTCAAACACTTATATATAATATTGGCTAGTTTATATATTCCAAACACATATATATAATATTGGCTAGGTTATATATCCTAAACACATATATATCATATGGGCTAGTTTATATATCCCAAACACATATATATAATATTGGCTAGTTTATATATTCTAAACACATATAAATAATATTGGCTAGTTTATATATCCTAACTACATATATATATAATATTGGCTAGTTTATATATCATAAATACATATATATATAATATTGGCTAGGTTATATATCCCAAACACATATATAAATATTGGCTAATTTATATATCCCAAACACATATATATATAATATTGTCTCGTTTATATATCCTGAACACATATATATAATATTGGCTAGTTGATATATCCCAAACACATATATATAATATTGGCTAGTTGATATATCCTAAACACTTATATATAATATTGGCTAGTTTATATATCTCAAACACTTATATATAATATTGGCTAGTTTATATATTCCAAACACATATATATAATATTGGCTAGGTTATATATCCTAAACACATATATATCATATGGGCTAGTTTATATATCCCAAACACATGTATATAATATTGGCTAGTTTATATATTCTAAACACATATAAATAATATTGGCTAGTTTATATATCCTAAACACATATATATAATATTGGCTAGTTTATATATCCTAACTACATATATATATAATATTGGCTAGGTTATATATCCCAAACACATATATATAATATTGGCTAATTTATATATCCCAAACACATATATATAATATTTTGCTAGTTTATATATCCTGAACACATATATATAATATTGGCTAGTTGATATATCCCAAACACATATATATAATATTGGCTAGTTGATATATCCTAAACACTTATATATTATATTGCCTAGTTTATATATCCCAAACACTTATATATAATATTGGCTAGTTCATATATCCAAAACACTTATATATAATATTGGCTAGTTTATATATCCCAAACACATATATATAATATTGGCTAGTTTATATATCCTAAACACTTATATATAATATTGGCTAGTTTATATATCCTAAACACTTATATATAATATTGGCTAGTTTATATATCCTAAACACTTATATATAATATTGGCTAGTTTATATATCCTAAACACATATATATAACATTGGCTAGGTTATATATCCCAAACACACGCACATATATATATATATATATATATATATATATATATATGTATATATATATATATATATATATATATATATATATATATTTATATATATATATATATATATATATATATAAATCGGGTTATCGAGCAGAAGTATACAGTTTACTGGTGGCTAATCTAACAGAAGTATATATATATATATATATATATATATAAAAATATATATATATATATATATATATATATATATATATATATATATAATATGTATATATTTTAGAAGCTTCCATTTGATCCGGTTATCTCTCCTTGGCGCCCTGTGTACTATTCCATGTCGGATCCCCTTGAAGAGTCTTCGGGATCTGGTGACGTGGCCATATTACTTCGGTTTCCTCTCATTTACGCTGGTCAAAACGTCTTTATAGTCATTTATTTAGTGCACAATTCTGTGCACCATTTCATTAGTGGCGCAGTTGGGTGTAGGAAACCTCAAGCAGCAGCCTCTCTGCAGCATGGATCCGCCTGTCGATCCAAAAGCAGATATATATATATATATATATATATATATATATATATATATATATTTGTGTGTGTGTGTGTGTCTGCATGTGTGTGCGCGCGTGTGTGTGTGTGGTGGCTGGCCGCTTGTATCCGAGTATGTCAATCCCTGTTGCAGACGTTTTCTCAGGCACATCTGCGTTTGTTTAACACAGACAGATCAAACCTGTGGTTTATATGCGTACCATGTTCACGGTTTCTGGAAGAGATCGCATTATCTCACGTGATCAACACTCTGAATATGTCCAGTATGCACAGACACTCAGTCACAATGACTTTTGAATTCGTGCACATAGACACACACACACACACACACACGTATACACACACATACACACACACACATACAGACACACACACACACACAGATCGATTTAACTATAATTATTAGATTATTATAGATTGAGATGTGATACCCATTGTTACTAATTTCTTTTACCAAATTCAATTAATGTGGTAAAGTTGAAAGCAACTTTCGGTTTGCAAGTTTGTTTCCATCTTCTATTGAAGTAGATCTCAAACACTGCTACACGCGAAAAAGGTGCGGCGAAAGAGGATAGCCGCTGAGGCTGAAGAGGATTGCAAGTGAGGCGGAAGAATATAGCAGGTGAGGCTTAAGCGGTTAGCAGGTGCGGCGAATGAGGATAGAAGGTGCGGCGGAAGAAGATAACAGTTAAGGCGAAAGGGGATGGCAGATGAGGCAGGAAACCATAGCAGGTGAGGCTGAAGAGAATGGCAGGTGGGGCGAAACAGGATAACAGGTGAGGCGGAAGAGGATAGCAGGTGAGTCGGTATGAGTGAAAAACAGTGAAATTTTTATAAACAGTTTTAAAAATTACCATATCAAAAATAAATATGAATTAAAAATTTAAAATATTATTATTGATTACTTGTAATTGTATGCACGAGTCCCAGTATAAATAGTTCTAAATAATTATTGACCGATTTTATCATTGAGATATTTTTGCATTATATCAAGTATTAAGAATATAGTAACTAGGGTCTGCAAATTGGAGGAGAGAGTTATCAATGATAATGTTCTGACTTCGAATCCGCGGTTATCTCCCTTTAAGAATCTGTTTGTTTGTTTTTTGTTTCTTTTTTTAATTTTAATAATACTTTTTATCACATAAAATTTGGTGGGGCGCAAGGAAAATTTCATTCTGAAAATGCGGCCTAAAAAATTTTGGGAAACTGTTTGGCGCAGTACTATCTTTCTGCTGTAGTTTTGCATACTTGTAAATTTTTAAAGGTTAGGTCGTATAAGTACCTATAAATTGATCATCCTGTGTTTATTTTCAAAATATACAATGCTTCCATACACACAGCACATAACTTTTTATATAACAATGAAATATACTGTAAGCTTGTTGCTTCCGGCATCTCTTTCTGCAGTTAAACATGCATATTTCTAACTGCACACTAGGAAAGAGAGAATAGGAAGACGTCATTAAAAAGTTGCAAATGTTAGTAAACTTTGAACGCGTAATCACAAACTTCATCACACTCCGACCCACCCATTTCAATATCGTCATTTGCAAAGACTCTCCCTCCATCGACTTGTATTCCTCATATCTTACCTGACATACCACTCCACTTTCTATCCCTTTTACGTTCTCCATCACCATGGCAATCGACAGGCCAACATCTAGTGTCCAGCACTCATCTTTTTTTCTTTTTTTAAAGCAATTGTCATAGCTTTTGTAAAGAGAGAAGAAGCATTTGTGGGTGAAAGGCAAATTCGAGATCGCTTAATAAGGCATATAAGTATTAATACAGAATTAATGTACGACGGCAACCAGCAGCCTTAACCCCCCCCCATCGCTTGGAATATATATATTTAATTGATCCGAAGATTTTATTAAATCAATTAGAGAACCGTTAGGAAAAATTAAAACATGTATATAAAAGATTATGAGCAGGTGGTCGGTAGGTGACGG
>OZ038513.1:77337414-77369914 GCA_964036315.1 Acanthosepion esculentum
ATCAATCTATCTCAGTTTATTCATATCTATCTATCTATCTATCTATCTATCTATCTATCTATCTATCAATCTATCTCAGTTTATTCATATCTATCTATCTATCTATCTATCTATCTATCTATCTATCTATCTGTCTGTCTGTCTGTCTGTCTATGTCAGTCCTTTTCATATCTATCTAACCCAGTCCTTTTCATATCTATCTATCTATCTATCTATCTATCTATCTATTTCAGTCTAGTCATATCTATCTATCTATCTATCTATCTATCTATCTATCTATCTATCTATCTATCTATCTATCAATCTATCTCAGTTTATTCATATCTATCTATCTATCTATCTATCTATCTATCTATCTATCTATCTATCTATCTATCTATCTGTCTGTCTGTCTGTCTGTCTATGTCAGTCCTTTTCATATCTATCTAACCCAGTCCTTTTCATATCTATCTATCTATCTATCTATCTATCTATCTATCTATCTATCTATCTATCTATCTATCTATCTATCTATCTATCTATCTATCTATTTCAGTCTAGTCATATCTATCTATCTATCTATCTATCTATCTATCTATCTATCTATCTATCTATCTATCAATCTATCTCAGTTTATTCATATCTATCTATCTATCTATCTATCTATCTATCTATCTATCTGTCTGTCTGTCTGTCTGTCTATGTCAGTCCTTTTCATATCTATCTAACCCAGTCCTTTTCATATCTATCTATCTATCTATCTATCTATCTATCTATCTATCTATCTATCTATCTATCTATCTATCTATCTATTTCAGTCTAGTCATATCTATCTATCTATCTATCAATCTATCTCAGTTTATTCATATCTATCTATCTATCTATCTATCTATCTATCTATCTATCTATATGTGCGTGTGTGTTTGGGTGGGTGGCTGTGTGTAAAAAATTCAGATTTAATTACATTATATCTGTGAAAGGATATTATGGATAAAGACAAAAAGAAAAGTCATCTTAGCCGACGTGTTTCGTCCTCTGATGAACCTTACCAAGGCAAATGTGAGGATATATTTTATCAAGAAGTATTTATAAAGACATGTATTATACAAAGGAAAACTCGAGGCAAATTATAGAAGATGCTAAGTGATGTAATTTAATGCCTAATCCACGAAAGTAAGTTGTTGAATTTTTTATGCAGTTAATATTGAAATTATTTTAGTAGGGGATAAATGTATATATATATATATATATATATATATATATATATATATATATATATATATATATATATATATATATATATTGACTTAACAGGGGCTATGAATTAAGCTATTTTCTTTTAAATTTTTTAACATTTAAGTGTGTTGGCTTGGTATAGAAGTAAATCTTTAAGGAATGGAGAGATTTGAAAAAAATCCGGGGTGCAGATTTATATTTTGATAAGATTCAATAAGAGCACTTTCGAGAATTTTCCGTTGAAGTAAGTTACTTTCTCTTAATAAGTCTCACATTCTTTAAAGTTGTAACTGAATTGATTTCTATGCATAACTAACAACATTTTTACTTTTGTTTATAAATACTTGTTGCAAAATAAAATCCTAGCATTTCACTTGATGAAGTCCGTGTGTGAACAAGGCACGGCAGCTAAGATATTAATTGGTGCATAATTATCAGGCGTTTAAACAATATTTATTAGAGAAAAAGAAACATGAAATTTCAACAAGAACATTTTTAAATGGTTATTCCGGAGCGTATGATTATCGACACCTTAAAATAATATTTTTATTAAAAAATAAACAAAACAGCAATTTTTATTAACAAATAACTCGCCTTCAAAAACGCCTGATAATTATGCACCAACACAATAAATTTTGCTTTCTATCTATCTATCTATCTATCTATCTATATATATATATATATATATATATATATATATATATATATATATATATATATATATATTTAAAAGAGAGAAAAAACCGCAATGTTTTTTATTATAATGTCTGTGTGCGTTTTTTGTATATATTTATTCTATATATTTTGCTACTCGTGTTTCGGTCCTTGTGACCTTCATCTGACGAATGTTTATTTCCACATATTATTAAAAGAAATATTTTTCTAGTAGTAGTCATCAGCAGATGGCTACTACTACAAACAAAAGACAATGGTTAAAAGATTTAACATGGGGTTCAAAAAATTCATTCCTTTAAATGATAAGTAGAAATAACCATTCTCCGCCTGATGAAGGTCACAAGACCCAAACCCGTGTAGCAAAATATATGGGATAAATTATATAAAAAAAACAATTTACAATGAAAACCGGCTCTTTCTCTCTTTAAAATATACATTTTTCTCTCGTTGGAACAATAATAATCTCTCTGTTATATATATATATATATATATATATATATATATATATATATAATTTTCGTTAAAAACAGCTGAAAATATATTGGTGTTAAGTTGTTATGTAATTGTTACAATTTTTTCTTTTCAGGATTATGCAAAAAAATGCGAAATGTTTTATACACATAAGTGCGTGTTTTTTTTAAATCACCATCACAACGGAATGAAGATTTTATCGCAGTTACAATAAAATTTTCTTTGTGATTTACTAGATGATCTTGTAAAAACTACAGGGCCTCTCTTCATGAATTTCATCTTAATATCAAGAAACTGATCCAAGACCTAGAAAGGATCTGTATAAAAATAGACACGGTATGTCTATATTATTCAATGAATTATATATATTTGCATATATATACACACATAGGTTTGTCTTTAAATATGCATATATATATATATATATATATATATATATATATATATATATATAGTTAGAGAGCCAGACAAACCTACCACGGTTTAACCTAAACGGATCGTCAGGGAAGGCCGGCTCTCTAGGTTTAGCTAGGTCTGTTCTACTCACTGTATTGAGCACTTTATTTTAGTGTGTGTGTGTGTGTGTGTGTGTGTGTGTGTGTGTGTGTGTGTGAATGAATAAAGACAATAAACTTATCTTTGCCGACGCGTTTCGCCGGCGGACGGACTTTTTCAAAACAAATGTAGGGTTTATTTTATTTATAAACCGGAATAAAAATATCGGTGGTTTAAAAAAAAACAAAAACATAGATTTAAGAAGGTACAGAAATACATTTCAGGTGAACTGAAAGCCAATATAAATTATGGTGGATGCTATGTGATGTAATCTAATGTCTCATGAAACCCTTCGGCTAAGAAAAGTTTGCCTTTTGTCTTTTTACAGATATATTTTCAGTTACATCGGTAATTTTACATTTCTTCGACGCGTCATGGTGCATGGGAAACTATTCAACACTTTGTAGGGGTATTTGAAAAGGGTCCGCCAGTCAATGATCCAACGGATGACAGATGTTTATCTGGACATTTTATCAAATTTTGTAAAAGTATTTTTCGATTGTATCTTGGATTGTACATTTAACAACGTCTGTCGTAAACTTGAAACTTAATAATTTAAAAACGAAGGATTTGCGAACATGTGTATGTGTATGTGTGTGTGTGTGTGTGTGTGTATGTGTATGTGTATGTGTGTGCGTGTGTGTGTCTGTGTGTGTGTGTGTGTGTGTGTGTGTGTGGACTTTTATCCTTATTTTGGTGTGAGGAATTTACTCCCAAAGTTTGTAAAATATTTTTGATACACCCTATGCATATATATATATATATATATATATATATATATATATATATATATAATTAAAAGGAAGAGTTCACGTGTGCTTCTAATAAACATGGAAAAAATTTTGACAAGAAGTTTCGCACAGCGAGAAATCAGAGATCGGATATATACTAATAAAACGATCTAGACAAGCGGTCACACCAGCCACATGGACAACAGTTGCTGAGTCTTCCGTGTTTCTCCGTTTATTTCTCGCACAGCTGAAGAAGGACACCGGTGTGCCCGAAAATTCCGGACTTAAAACCTTAATTTCCATGCTTCATTTTTGTCTTGTGGTTAATAATTAATATTTAATAAATATTCTTTGTACTGATTACATTGGTACCCTTTCGTTTCCCCTTGTTTTATTAACCAACCTATCTATTATATATATATATATATATATATATATATATATATATATATATATATATATATATATATATATATATTCATACATGTTTCATTAAATAATATAGATAAGTGTTGTCTATATATTTTTTGTAAGTTCTTTTCATATCGTCTGATAAGCTTAATAACATTATCATTAAACGATGAAAGAAAATCACAATATTGATACATATTTTTTAATCCAATCTCAGCTTTCGGCTTACATAAGCCATTATCAAAGATGACAATTACACAATATATTAAGCAATACACGGACAAGAAATTGATGATAGTCTGTTTTTGTTTACATGGATGATTTCCAAGTAACGATAAACACGTGCATATAAGACGCTGAAAGCGAAAATCGCACAACAGCTCATGACGTCACACATGACCACGCGAGAGTGAATCCGATGAGTATTGAGTATGGAAAGCCGTTGGTATGAACCAATGGCTTCTGTTACTAATTATAGGCATTTATGGATATTTGTGGAGATTTCATAGTTTATTTTGTTCAGTTTAGGTTTCAACTGTTTTATGTATATAGCTTCAAGAATTTTTAGTTTTTGTTTATTGTTTTCATGTTCAAGTATAGTTGCGTTTTCAACAAGGATTTTCTGGAATTGTGTATGTGGCCATGCATGTTGTTTTAAATGCCTAAAAATGTTAGAGTTATCATTCAAATGTAGTGTCAAGCGCCGTGAAAGCGAATTTGTGGTGTGACCAACATAGATATTATTTAGTTCGTTGGAGATGCAATCTCTTATCAGACGATATGAAAAGAACTTACAAAAAATATATAGACAACACTTATCTATATTATTTAATGAAACATGTATGAATGAAAAATGCTGCCTAAATACACACACAATATATATATATATATATATATATATATATATATATATATATATATATATATATATCGAGAGAGAGAGAGGCAGAGAGGGAGGGAGAGAGAGATAGATTGTGTCAAAATACTTTTGCAAACATTGTGAGCGGGTTGTTCACGCCAAAATGAAGACAAAAGCCCCCCACACACACACATATATATATATATATATATATATATATATATATATATATATATATATATCCTAAGATCTGACATTTTTCAAATCGAATGACTATTATATGCATAGTAGTTTCTTCCTGAATGAAAAAAAGTTTCCATGTATAACAAATACATTAAGATCTGATCAGATGCAAAACTTTTTAGGAACAAAGGCTTCTTTTGCATCTCATAGACTTTCAGGAGAAAGGAGATCACGGCTCTCCACGACTTCACTGCGACATGTAACCTGATTTTCACCTTGTTCTGTTACCCATTTACTTCAAGTGTAGGGATTAAAATATTGGTTTGAGAATTTGGTGGTGTAGTAATGTGAGTTCAATCCCTGGGCCGGGTTATACACATTTAGACTCACTGCAAACACGCCTAGTTATAACTGGCCGACAGGAAAGAGATATCTCTGCGCATGGTCGGTGGATCAAAGGCAATTGACCTTACCTGGATCGAGAGACACATGAGGAAGACCGGATATCACAACAGCTAAAAAATTATGATTTTTAGCCCCCTTCCCAGCCGTGTTTCTCTGATAACTAAAAGCTTCAATAATCTAAATGCAAGTTCAGTCACCATCTTGTGTATTTTTGAACCCCGTTCATCTACTTTCATGTCAGATACCATTTAACCGGATCACTTGATAGTTGCTGTAATGTAGGTTATTGGTGGTAATGTTCAAGTTGTATTTTTACCCTAACAACATCCACCTACGAGGTTGTTGGCCTGAATCCCAAAATAGGAAATTTTAATTGCTGACATACACTCGAATAGAATTAGGGAATAGAAGCCGTATTTAAACCTAATATATATTTAATATAATTCCGATGCTTTTATTTAATTGAAACTTTAGAGGCCTTGTAGTTTGATATGAAATTAGCAATTACTAAGAAAACTTCCATAATTTCGAGCGGGCGATACAGAATAAAATATAAACAAATATAACAGTGAAACGGGATTCTACAAGTTATATTGGTATCATGTAACACAATACTAACTGTCACAGCGACTAAACCGGTTCCAATACGAGGCTTGTCTTGGGAGAAGTTTGTCTATACACCGAGGAGGATTAAGAATAAGACACCTCAAAGAGAAGATGAACCTCCTTGAAGGATCAACAGTCAGATAATACAGTAGGGTAGACTGGTCATCACAGCTCTCTATAAAGTACAATGACGACAAGCTGCCTAGACTGAAACCAACCGATAAGGCGGAAGGTTCCATCGATGAAATCAACGGTCACATGTTCGCGACTATGGCAAGATTCAGAATGGCTGTGCTTTGCCACTTCGTCCGAGACATTCTACTTCGTCCAAGAATTCTACACAAGAATGAATACCTCCCCGACCTACAACCCAGATGGCACTGGAAATGTGATCAAACGCGCAGTGACCCTACAACCAGACCCTGTCATGTGACTAATAATAATGAATACTGGAAAAAAGTATTCACGCATATTGACTTCATATTTTAATACTTTTTAAAAATAATTTTTCTGAAGCTCTTCATAAGCCCTTTGGAACTTTCTTTTGAAATTTTGTCCTGGGTATGACGATATAACTACATCCGGCAGCAAGGCATCTGATCGGGAGATTGGAGCTTTTGAGGAGCGTGGAAACACTTCTTAATTGCTGTTTTTCACACTGCAGGTTCACTCTGACCCGGGGTGGTAGTACCTGTTAGGGTCCCAGCAATAGACAAATAGTGAAACACTAAACAAAAATCAACAATACATTTTTATAGTAACATTACCAACAGTATATTTTATAATCAAGAAACTATTTCTAAAAAATACACCTTTACTCTGAAAGTATAAAAATATGTACAAAATATCTGTTGTTGAAAACATAAAATTACGTACAAAATATTTAGATATCGGCATTAAATCACCCATAGAGATGTTTATATACCACCAAACATATCAACCAACAAAACAGAATGATATAACTCTTTCATGACATTAGTCTTTATAATATCCCACAATTTCTTATAGAAATCAAACTATACCCCAAAATATAACTTCGACAAAACTATAACATAAAAAAACACATAACAATGTTTCTAGCAATTATTCCACAAAAACATGTTTATACACAAAAACTGAGTATCAACTACCATGTATGCAATTGTGAAAGTAGAATAACATATGTCATATTTTTAGAAAATTAAAATTTAGCATTAAATGACCCATGAGGAGTTCATATGCCATTAAACAAATACAAACAATCAATCATTTGAAATCATGTACTACTGTTTTCATTAAACTAGATATTTTTGCAAGACGCTGACGCATTTAGTATTGTCGTTTAAATTGTTTTTAAAATAGTGTGAGTAACGGTCGCCTACCGGTGGTATGCGATCGCCGTTGATGTTCTTCGTCAGGACGACTCTCTCTTGGCGCAATTCACCTCTCCTCGTGCTTCTGCGTGTCTTCTGCGTGTGCAGACAGTGGAGAAGAAAAATAATCAAAGTTTGTTATACAAAGATGATTCACAGCTTAAAACATAAAATTTTTAATTTTACAAAAGAATGAATGAAAATTTATTGTACTAAGCAACGCAGCCGAGTAAAACTAACTGGACTTTATAGCCTCTTACCTGTTTGCACTTCTCCCAAAAGTTTGGTTTCGATCGGTCAATGTAAGGCGCTATATTAGAAGGTATGACCGATGGACTAACGGAAATCACATATCTGTCTATATTTCTTAGATGAGGTATTATGTACACTATTTACATTATTCGGACTATTGTCCTCATCTTTGTCGCCATGTTTAGCACAACGTTTCGGCCTTTCAGTATCTGTCTATATTTCTGAGATGAGGTATTATGTACACTATTTACATTATTCGGAATATTGTCCTCATCTTTGTCGCCATGTTTAGCACAATGTTTCGGCCTTTCAGTATCTGTCTATATTTCTGAGATTAGGTATTATGTACACTATTTACATTATTCGGACTATTGTCCTCATCTTTGTCGCCATGTTTAGCACAACGTTTCGGCCTTTCAGTATCTGTCTATATTTCTGAGATGAGGTATTATGTACTCTATTTACATTATTCGGACTATTGTCCTCATCTTTGTCGCCATGTTTAGCACAACGTTTCGGCCTTTCAGTATCTGTCTATATTTCTGAGATGAGGTATTATGTACACTATTTACATTATTCGGACTATTGTCCTCATTTTTGTCGTCATGTTTATCACAACGTTTCGGCCCTTCAATATCTGTCTATATTTCTGAGATGAGGTATTATGTACACTATTTACGTTATTCGGACTATTGTCCTTATCTTTGTAGCCATATTTATTACATCGTTTCGGTCTTTCAGTATCTGTCTATAATTCTGAGATGAAGTATTATATACACTATTTACATTATTCGTACTATTGTCCTCATCTTTGTCGCCATATTTATTACAACGTTTCGGCCGTTGGACGCTTAGGCCTTCTTCAGGTTGTTGGAATGTCGAGCTGAACCCTTTATTTCGCTCACTGTTGTAGACTGTTTTATTTTCATGTGCCATATTTAATGGATGTCAGTTATCAGTTATCTCCTGTTAATTCCCCTCTCTAATTTCTCCACTACCTTAACCGGCTATTGAACTCCTTCTCTTTGGTTCCTGTCGCTTGATCTAACCAACGCCTTTATCCACTGTGCCATGTGTCTTTGAGGGTATCCATTAGACAATGCACGTGGAACCAGAACAGTCTACCCCAGTGAGCGAAATAAAGTTTTAAGTTCGACATTCCAAACACCGGAGTGTTAAATGGCCGAAACGTTGTAATAAACATGGCGACAAAGATGATGACAATAGTCCGAATAATGTAAATAATGGAAATCCCATAATTTTATATATAGATAACACAAGAGTTTCTGATAGAATACTTTATAAAGCTAGAAAATTACAACTAATTTCCAGAAAGACTTTTGAAACAAATATTAATTTCTTTTTATGAAATCATGGTGTCTTTAGTAACTAAAGAATAAATATCAAGTTTAAATCAAACAAAATCAATTTTTTTTTCATTGGCTTTATTTTGGTTTTTCATCAGAATTCAAAACATTAAATTAAATCATTGTTTTAATTTCATTAAAATTAATAAATTTAATTAAATTTAACAAATTATTATATTTATATCATCATATTACTTGATGTTATGTTAGTAAAATCTTCGAAGATTGAAGAACTTTCTCTACTGAAGTAAAAAAAAAAAAAAAGTTTGGTCAGCCATTAAAAACTTGTTTTCCTTTTCTTCTGTTTTTTCACAAATCCACTAACGGAAATTTAAACTAAAGAATATCGATGATTACTTTCAATATATCAAGTTAAATCGAATCTATTGGAGAAAAAAATATTTCTATTTTTGATAGGTTTCGTAATTTCTTCTTTTTTTACAAATAACTGCTACTTTTGTGGAGTGTGAGTGAGCAACTGACTTATTTCAATGACGCATTAGAATAAAAAAAAAAATTTATGAATAACGAAATCGATAAGTTCTTTTGCAGCACTTGGCAGCACATTGGAGCTAGCAGTTTAGTCTTTCCACGGGTATTCTAAAGAATTTTTTTAATGTAAACGGAAATCGTTCTTTTATGGTGATATGAACAATTTAGCTGAAGAGTGATGCTACGAATTTGCCTGAATAAAAGATTTTTGTCCACAAATGTCGGGAGACATTTGTTTCTAGCTGATACCGCAATATGACACTGAAAAAAAACACACACACACACAATCATAATTTTTCCTGGATGAGATGAAATATTAATGATTTATAAATATTTTAAAACACACACACAGATATATATATATATATATATATATATATATATATATATAAGTGCTTTTCAACTCTCTAATTAAGAGGAATTTAAATTTCTTTCAAAAGTGTTTGCTCTTTAATTACGAAAATGGCAATGATAAAAGATTTCTCGATGAGTCTATATCAAAGAAAATGCTTACTTCTCCTCGATTCTCTCCCGAGAGAAAAACATTTCTAACCTGCCGTGCACATATGCAATTTCCCGCTCTTTAACCTTGAGATGATTGTTTGTTTTCTACGCAGAAGATTAAACCATTATTACAAATCACAATTTATCTACAGGACAAGTCGTCGGCTTTTAATAGGTCCATTATATGAGTTAGAATTTCTTTTTGCGTGAACTCATTAGTTCATGCCTGTTGTATGTTGAAAGAATTTGAATGCTATTGGCCGCATACATTAGGTGTTGCCTGACCACACCTACTGTTAATTGCCGTGGGGGACAAACAGGGAGAGTGGGGAAGATAATAGACAAGAATATTATTGTTATTTCTGTAAAGACAAAGTGCTATTTAAAAAGTGGGGGTTTCTTCATTTTTCTCTATTTTTATGTTTCTGTTTTTCATTTTGCTGTTTAATTACACCCTCTCCTTTTTTTCTCTCTCTCTCTCCCTATCTATCTATTTATCTATCTATCTATCTCGTTCTGTTCATATCTATCTATCTATCTATCTATCTATCTATCTATCTATCTCATTCTGTTCATATCTATCTATCTATCTATCTATCTATCTATCTATCTATCTATCTATCTCTTTCTGTTCATATCTATCTACCTATCTATCTATGTATCTACCTATCTATCTATCTATATATATATCTCATTCTGTTCATATCTATCTATCTATCTATCTATCTCAGTCTGTTCATATCTATCTCATTCTGTTAATATCTATCTATCTATCTATCTATCTATCTATCTATCTATCTTGCAGCAGTTTCTAAAATCTTTTTCTTCTGAATTTTTTATATTATTTCATATATAGTTTCGAGTTTCTATTCATGTTATCTTGAATCGGTCATTTTCTGTTCTTTTTTTCCTTCTGTCATCTTTTCCATTTCAATTTCTTTCTTTCTTTCTTTCTTTCTTTCTTTCTTTCTTTCTTTCTTTCTTTCCCCTGTCTTCCCCCTTTCTTTCGTTTGTTCTTTTCTCAATTCCTCACTTATCTCTCTTTCTCCTCCTACTTTCTTTCCCATATCCGTTTCTTTGATTCATTGTTCCTTCCTTTCTCTCTGATCTCTCTTTCTCTCACCCCATTTCTTCCTTCTCTCGTCTCGCTTTCTTTCTCTTCTCCCCTATCGTTTCTTACTTTATCTCCTCTATCTCATTCTCTCTCTTTTTCTTTCCTCTCTCCTCACCTCTTCTTTTATTTGTCCTTTTTTCATTTTACCTCATCTTTCTTTCGCTCAATTCCTTACTGCTGGATTCGCCTTCCTTTCTATATCTTATTTTCCCCCTCCCTCATAACTTTATTTTTTCTTTCTTACTTACTCACTTCTCACCTCTTCTTTCTTTATTTCTTTCTTGGTTCTTTCCCTCTGTTTGTATCTATTCTTGCTCTCTCTTTTCCTTTTTTTCTCATCTCTTCTTCATTTCTTTTATTTCTTTTGCCTTTTTTTCCTGTTAAATCTCTTTATCTATCTGGGATGTGCGGGTGGTATGCGACTCGATATGACAAATCGAGGAGCAGAGTTCGAATTCTTGTCGGGTTCGTTATATTCACTTAAACAATAGGACATTGTTATTCTCAAAAAACATGTTAATGCATTATTCATTAATAAGAAAACGATGAATTCTTATAATCAAAAACATCCTTAGGATTAAATAATAAATAAAGGGTTGATAAACCGTCAAAAACAAATTTATCAAACCTTTCTCGTTTTTCCTTCTCGTCAGTTGTTTACTTCTTTATTCATCTATTCTTAATTTCACTCACCTCTTTATTAATTCTCTATTTTCCTTTCTATTTTATATTGCTCTCTCTCTATCTCTCTCTCTCTATCTCTATCTCTATCCCTCTCTCTCTATCTATCTCTCTCTCTCTCTCTCTATCTCTATCCATCTCTCTCTATCTCTCTCTCTCTATCTCTATCTCTATCTCTATCCCTCTCTCTCTATCTCTCTCTCTCTATCTCTATCTCTATCCCTCTCTCTCTATCTATCTCTCTCTCTCTCTCTCTATCTCTATCCATCTCTCTCTATCCCTCTCTCTCTATCTCTATCTCTATCTCTATCCCTCTCTCTCTATCTCTCTATCTCTATCTCTATCTCTATCCCTCTCTCTATCTTTCTCTCTCTCTCTCTATCCCTCTCTCTCTCTCTCTCTATCTATCTATCTCTCTATCTATCTCTCTTATCCTTTTCTTTTCTTTTACCTTTTATCTTCATTTCAGTTACTTTCTTTTTTTCCCTTCCTCTTCTTTTCTTTTAATTTTAATTTTACTCTCATTATCTCTCTTGCTTTCCTTCTCCTGTTTTATTTATTTCATGTCTCCTCTTTCTTTCATGTTTCCTATTTCTTTCATGTCTCCCCTTTTTTCATGTCTCCTCTATCTTTCATATGTCCTCTTTTTTTCATGTCTTCTATTTCTTTCATGTCTCCTCTTTCTTTCATGTCTCCTCTTTCTTTAATGTCTCCTCTTTCTTTCATGTGTACTCATTCTTTCATGTCTCCACTTTCATTCATGTGTCCTCTTTCTTTCATGTCTCCTCTATCTTTCATATGTCCTCTTTTTTCATGTCTCCTCTTTCTTTCTTGTCTCCTCTTTCTTTCATGTCACCTCGTTCTTTCATGTCTCCTCTCTCTTTCATGTGATCTCTTTCTTTCAGGTCGCCTCTTTCTTTCATGTGTCCTCTTTCTTTCATGTCTCCTCTTTCTTGCATGTCACCTCGTTCTTTCATGTCTCCTCTCTCTTTCATGTCACGTCTTTCTTTCATGTCCCCTCTATCTTTCATGTGTTCTCTTTCTTTCATCTGTCCTCTTTCTTTCATGCCTCCTCATTCTTTAATGTGAGCTCTTTCTTTCATCTGTCATCATTCGTTCTTGTGTCCTCTTTCTTTCATGTCTCCTCTTTCTTTCATGTGTCCTCTTTCTTTCATGTCTCCTCTTTCTTTCATGTCTCCTCTTTCTTTCATCTGTCCACTTTCTTTCATGTCTACTCGTTCTTTCATGTCTCTTTCTTTCAACCACTGATTCGATTGACAATTTCACTTCGTTTAGAAAAGTCTTCGCTGTGCTTTCAAACTTAATGAATTTTTGTAAAACTTTGAACACTAATAAACACCAAGAAATATATTCGTATGATGTACAAAGATGTTAGAATCCAGAGTTAGAAGACAGGTGATGGGAAAAGATTTCTCTCTTTTTTTTTGTTTGTTTAGTTTCTTTTTTTTTATTTCCTGAGAGCGTTTATTTCATTTTCATTTCTTTGTTTCATTTTTCGAATCCCAAAACTAAATAAAGGTAACATGTCAAGACACATTTTACTTGATTTGTGGATTAGCGCGCTAAAGCTCATGACACGTTGGTTGAATAATAACGGGACATCAAAAGGATTCTTCGACCAAACCTACCGATGTGCTTCTTCCCTGCCAATTCTAAGGCACACCATAGACTTTTTCAAAACTCTCCCCAGTATACTTCAAGTCTCTTTCCTTTCAGGTTTACCGTTTTTGGAGTTTTGTTTTCCTAGTCTTTTTCCCAGCATCATTTTGAATATTCAATTTCTTACCTATCTGTAAGATGTGTCGAAATTTGATTGGATGGTTAAAAAAAATGTATCTACCAAATTACAGAAAGGTCGAAAATCCTTGGCAAATTAGACGAATCTAGAAGTGTTCACACACACAGAAAAATACGCGAACATCGTTTTGTAGATACTGTCAACAGACACACAAACAATGCTATGAACGCATATATATGAATACATAAATACAATTTAAACAATGAAAACAGAAATAGATTCACAATAAAGCATCATATGAAGGGCAAATTATATATATATATATATATATATATATATATATATATATATATATATATATATATATATATATATAATATATATGTTTGCTTCCCAAATATACATGAATTATAGGGCATATTATATATATATATATATATATATATATATATATATAAAAATAAGTTTGCTGCCCAAACATATATTAATTACACATACAGACACATACACACACACACATATATCTATCTATCTATCTATCTATCTATCTATCTATCTATCTATCTATCTATCTATCTCTCTCTCTCTCTCTATATATATATATATATATATATATATAGAGAGAGAGAGAAAGAGAGAGAGAGAGAGAGAGATAGATATATAGATAGATAGATAGATATGTATGTGTTTGCAAATATATAGAATAATAGGAAAGAACACGTTAGGTAAATAATCCGAAGCTCTTTAATATTGTATATATATATATATATATATATATCTATATATATATATATATATATATATATATATATATATATATATATATATATATATATATATATATATATATATATATATATATATATATATATCCATACATATATATATATATACAGGGTGTCCATAAAGTTCGTGTGCACTTTAAAAAAATTATAACTTTATTTGTATTTGCGATAGAAATAATTTGTAAAAAGGATTCGAAAGAAGTAAATCTATATTTTTTAAGGTTTTATTGAAATTTTATTTAAGTTTCCCCATGTCCTCCATCATTAGCAATACAAAGGCTAATACGATTTTGCAGTTCACGGAAAACATTTGCCAACTGATTTACAGTAATGCCTGAAATCACATTAGTTATTTTAGCTATACTTAAAACGAGGTACATTAAACTTTATATCATTTTTTACAGATTATTTCTATCGCAAATACAAATAAAGTTATAAATTTTTTAAAGTGCACACGAACTTTACGGACACCCTGTATATATATATGTAAGTTTGCTGGCCAAATACATTAATTACACACACACACACACACACACACACACACACACACACACACACACACACACACACACACACACACACACATACACAGATACATATGTGTGTGTGTGTATGTGTGTGTGTGTGTGTGTGTGTGTGTGTGTGTACAAATATATAGAAAAACAGGAAAGAACATGTTAGGTAAATAATCCGAATTTCTTTAGTATTTTATATATATATATATATATATGCATAGTATTTTACACACACACACATATATATATATATATATATATATATATATATATATTAAATACTAAATAAAGTAAATAATCCGAAGTTCTTTAGTATTTTATATGTATATATATATGTACATATATATATGCATATTATTTTATATATATATATATATATATATATATATATATATATATATATATATATATATATATATATATATAAAATACTATGCATATATATATATATATTTATATATATATATATATAAAATACTAAAGAACTTCGGATTATTTACCTAACGTTTTCTTTCCTATTTTCTATATATTTGCGCGCGCACACACACACACACACACACACACACACACACACACACACACACACACACACACACACACACACACACACACACACACACATATATATATATATATATATATGTAATTAATGTATATTTGGGCAGCAAACTTTCTTTGAAACATCTTTCATTAAATATGATTGACAAAGAACATTTTATTAATTTTTCATTTAGTTTTCGCAGATTTTAAATATTTTCTGTTTTGGTGTGAGTGAGTGTGTACCAAAACTGGCCATATTATTGAAGGTCCCCTGCCCCTTCGGTCACTTCTTTAGCCATTTTCAAAGGGTTTTTTGATTTTGGTGGTGTTGGTTTACTTTCAAGTTGAGAATTAGAGTAGCAGTGACGATTCTGAGCCATCGTGTGTTGAGCATGGCTCGTATCCGTGTGGGCGACTTTCTATTTTTATACGACTCTCAACACTCCGTTACCATTGTTAAACAGGATAAGCTTGATGGTAGGGAAGAGATGTTTGATGTAAAAGTTCGAGTTGTTTTCGGAAAATTGATTTACAAAGGTCTCGAATGTTATCGACTAATATCTTTCTTAAGACTCTTGTACATTATAGGTTGATAAATGTTTTTTTTATAGTGTTTTGCTCTGATAAGTGACATGTGAGGCGTCTACACAAAGAGGTTGTCTTATATACGGAAAAATGTAAGAGCTGGAAGAACTGAATAAAAATTTAATACGATTTTCCTTGTTCGTTATACGAAAGATATATGTCTTTCGTTGAATATGGCAGACAGTTAAAAATAAACCGTAATTTATATTAAAAATTAATCTGGATCAACGTATTTAAGCAGAGATTTATTATTATGTCTACAAAAAATAAAACCAAGTAATCTCACTTCAATTCAAAAAATATTCACAACTTTAAAATAAAAATATAATAATATATATATATATATATATATATATATATATATATATAATACCGTTTATTTTAAATGCAAATAAAAGTTTTAAAATTAAAAAAGACTGTAATCCAAGTATAATATATAACTGCACCAACTTTGCGAAAAACAGATATTTTAAAAATTTCAATTACGTAAAGGCCAATCTATATTCAGCACCTGAAGACTACGTTGTGCATGAAACTTTGAGACGTGTTTTCGCTGAGGGTTAATATGTATATTTCTTAATACATACATACAGGTAACATTATACATACATACGTAAATATATATATATATATATATATATATATATATATATATATATATATATATAGAGAGAGAGAGAGAGAGAGAGAGAGATATCAAGAGACCGAAATAGATTGATAGATATGAAGAGGCTGAAATAGATAGATGTGAAGACACTGAGATAGATCGATCGATCGTTAGATAGATAGCTAGATAGATAGCTAGCTAGCTAGCTAGCTAGATAGATAGATACCAATATAAAGATATCCGGCATAGAGTGTTGGTGTAATTATATACGCATTATCCCTCACCGGTAGCACGACTCGGAGTTTCATGTATAACGCAATCTTCAGGTGTTGGATAGAGACTGACCGTTACATAATTTAAATTTTAATAAAAATGTCTGGTTAATATAATGCTAACGCAGCTTTGGAAGAAATTGAAGGGCGAATACAAGCAGTTATGTCTTGCATACGACAAAAATTCCTGGCCAAATCAATTGACGCGATTCCTGGGCGGCTCGAGAAGCTTGGAGCGAAAACTGGTGACCATATCATATTTTAAATAAAACCTCAAGCTAATCACTTCCCTCTCGTATCAATTTATTCTAAAATTAAAGTTAAAATAATTTATAAGTATTCTAAATTGGTAAGTTACTTTCCAATCACCATATATATATATATATATATATATATATATATATATATATATATATATATATATATATAGATAGATAGATAGATAGATAGGTACCAATAGAAAGATATCCCACATAGAAGAGTGTTGGTGTAATTAAAATAGTGATTGCTGTAGAAGTAAGTATATATTAATAAATAGACATATTATCCCTCACCAGGAGTAAATTTTAAGTAAAATATATGGTTGATTTAATGCGTAGTCCATATATTCAAAAATGCAATATATATCCTTAAAGTAAAAGGCCGTAATCCCCGTATAATAATAATATATGAACTGCACCAGCATTGGTTAACCATAAATTTTACTTTAAATTTAAATTATGTAACGACCAGTCTCTATCCAGCACCTGAAGATTGCGTTATACATGAAACTCCGAGTCGTGCTACCGGTGAGGGATAATATGTATTTTTATTAATATATACTTAACAGCAATGTTGTATAACATCAAGCAATGTTTTATTAACACCAGCACTATATGTGCAATATATATATATATACATATATGTATTTTTGTATTTATTTTAAATGCATAGCACCAGTTGATAATAGCAAAATAATTTGATTAATTATTTATTATAAAAAATTTAAAACTTCTAACCTTATAGTTAAAAGTAATAATTCACCTCCTACAACAAAATTATTAGAGCAAATATTATTTACGAATCCAAATGCCCATTAAGGAATTGTATTCCTCAAGAATCAACTTTCGTAAATAATTATATAGGCCACACTACAAATTGTTTAACACGCAGATTAACTCTACACCTTTCTGACAATAGATCAATTAGATCTCATTTAAATATTCATGGAGACCTACCGGACACTATTCGGAATATACTTGTCGACAACACTAATATAATAGCATCATCCACTTGCAAAAAAAGGCTAAAAATAATGGAAGCCTTACTAATAAAAACAAACAAACCAACACTTAATAATATTAACTTTGAACATGGACATAATATCTTGACCGTGTTTTGAAAAAAAAAAATGAATCAATTTATAAAACATACATATAACAAACTATTTCTATTTCTAATTCTAACAGTTGAAATATAATCCTTGAAAATGGCTAAATGTATAGCCGAAAGCGCTCGGATAAAAAGAACATTCGGACAGTTTTTATATAATTTATCCTCTGAAAAGAAAAACTTTATTAGATCGCACGAGAAATTATATAAAAAAACTAAATAAAAGCACCTTGTCAGTCGTTTTTAATGAAATGTGCATATATATGTATGTATATATATGTATGTATATATATATTATTAGTAGAAGTCTTATAAGTATAATACGCTATACACGATCGGAAAACTTTCGGTATCTTGATTTTCAAATAATCAAAGCAATACCAAAGGGAAAAAAAGGTATGAAAAAAGAAAGAACCAAGAACATGTCCGTTAGCCGAAAATAATCGTCCAGCATGCAAGTCCAAGGTAAATTAACTGTTTAAAAATAAGGCTCCATCGCTACACAGGAATTACCATGTTTCCAAAATTTGCTTGAAAACACTATTCGGAACATACTTGTCGACAACACTAATATAATAGCATACTTCCACATGCAAAAAAGGCTAAAAATAATGAAAGCCTTATTAATAAAAACAAACAAACCAACACTTAATAATATTAACTTTGAACACTGACAAAAAAAATGAAATCCTTTTATAAAACATACATACAACAAACTATTTTTAATTTTAACAGTTAAAGAATAATCCTTGAAAATGGCTAAATGTATAGCCGAAAGCGCTCGGATAAAAAGAACATTCGGAAAGTTTTTATATAATTTATCATCCGAAAAGAAAAATATTATTAGATCGTCCGAGAAATTATATAAAAAACTAAATAAAAGCACCTTGTCAGTCGTTTTTAATGAAAAGTGCATAAAAGAAGGATTGCTGCCTAAATACACACACACACACACACACACACACACACACACATATATATATATATATATATATACACACACAGTGAACCAACTTTCCTTGTAGTAGACGTAGTAGTTCATTCGATATAGTCGCTCCACTGATATCTCTCCCCCCTCTCTCTCTCTCTCTCTCTCTCTCTCTCTCTATATATATATATATATATATATATATATATATGATATCCCGGGACGCAGGGACACCATGTGTACTGCAGCCACAGTAGAAGTGGTGTTTCTTGGGCAAGATAGCCTTAGGGAGCCCAACCCACTCCAATTCAGACTTTTCCTTCTTCTAGGCCAGTTGCCATCCGAGACTATAGAACCCAGTCTGCCCTGCTATTTACCCATAGCAGGAGGGAGGGAGAAGAAGAGGATTCACACCTTTCCCAAGGGTATTGGCACGTAAATCAATGTAATGGATTCGACTGGAATTCGAACTCGTCTCTCCGATTCCTTAATCCGAGCCGCTATCCAGTAATGGGTATATATATATATATATATATATATATATATATATATATATATATATATATATATATATATATATATATATATATATATATATATATATATATATATATATATATACATTCTGTGTATTTAGGTAGGCAAATACTATTAAAAGCGATAGACATTTTAAAAAGCGATTAATGTTAATGATCGACTTTTCAAAGTTACGAATAACAAGGAAGTGCATTTCGGAAGAAAAGAATAGATATATTGATGACATCTTCATGCAAACTAAATCCGTTAATGTCATTAGAGTTCACTTATGAATTCAATAAAAATTCCATTTCTAGAGATTCTCATTGACTATAACATATTAGTAATTTTACCACATCTCTGTACAATAAAGTCTACTAGTTCTAATTCTTACCTACTAAACTACCAGAGTGACCGCCCTGAAAAATATCAAACCGTTTTCGTTAATGGCACAATTCCAAGAGATAAACATATTTCCTCATTTAAAATAAGTTTCCGTAAAGAGCTAACTTATATAAAAGAAATACATATCAATAATGGGTGGCCTGATATATATATATATATATATATATATATGATGGACTCTCCCGTCGGTTTCAACGTATGAGGTTCCGACAACTGTGCTTATTCAACCCTGTGTGTAAGTCGCAAGTGACATTTCAGTCCCGCTTGTGATTTGCAAAGAAGTCTACAGATTGTGCAAGAGTGTGGATTGTTGGAGTGCATGGTACGGCAGCAGATATTCTAGTCCTTTCCCTAGTGTGACGAAGCTTGGTGATGTTTGATGCTGCATTGTTCTTGATGCCATTGCAGCAAGTAGTCCTCCACTCATTGCGATCAATTGCTATGTCCTCAAACGTAGCATGGTCCATATTCGCAGCTGAGAGGTTACTTTTCAGTTTGTCCCTGTATCTAAGCAATGGTCGACCCACCCTTCGATGACCACTGTCAAGTTGACTATACATGAGCATTTTTTGTATTCTGTTGTCTTGCATACGTAGCACATGACCAGCCCAGCGTAATTGTGACTTCATGAGAAAGGAACCAATACCATCAATATTACACATGGTGAAAAGGTCAGCATTGGCCATCCTTTGGCTTGGGTTTATTCCACAAATTTCTCGAAGACAGCACTTGTAAAATACATCCAACTGCTGAATTTGTCTTCTGTACAGTGTCCAGGACTCTGAACCATACAAAAGAGTTGTAAGAACTACAGCCCTGTAGACCTGTATCTTGGTCTCAAGCCTAATGCCCCGGTGACGAAGTTTCCCAAAGGCACTAGAGGCTTTTGCTATTCTATTGACTGTCTCATCATCCAGTGTTCCACTTGAGTTAACTTTGCTACCAAGATATTTAAAGTTCTTTATATACTTCAGATTATGTCCGTCAACTTGAATTGGTATTTCGGGAAAAACATGAACGGGTGGGTTTTGCTTGACGCCTCTTATTTGCTTTGGTGCGGGGGCTGGCTGGTGAACAACTTCAGTTTTTGTAATGCTAATTGTTAAGTCGAATGCTTTGCAAGCAGCAGAGAATCTGTCCATCAGGCGCTGAGCTTCGTCAAATATATATATATATATATATATATATATATATATATATATATATATATATATATATATGATATAGTCGACAAGCAAATTAAATTTGATTTAAACAACAATAATTTAACGCTACAAAACTAAACATAATATTGACAATGAAGTTATTAAAATATATTACCAAAATCAAATGTATCACAATTACAAAAAAAGACGAAACAGTGATAAAAAAATCTTCATACATAGATATAGAAAGCAAATTGATAAAAATAAATACATTAGATTCATTATTTACTACAAAAAATAGCAACTTTGCTATTAAAAATAATATATCCGAAAGTTCCTCCCCCACCCATAAAAGGCCAATGTTGCCTATGAATATATTGTCCACACTGAGAATGTCTCTCTGTAAATAAAAATTAAAAATATAAAGTCTTACGTAGGATATACCACACTCACACTTCCCCGGAAACTAACTTGCCACCTGTCGGAACAGTGTGTCATCAGAGAACACGTTAATAAGCAGTAACATTAGACAGCTATTCACAAATAATACCAAAATACTAGCAAAAGAAAATAATAAAAACAGACTTATGATCCTCGAAGTAATACTCATACAACAAAAACAAACATCCATAAATTAAAACAGTTATTGTGACCGAATCCCTAAATGCATATATAAAAAACACGTCACACCGCGCTTACGTTACAACACTCTTTGCTTACGTTACAATCTTTGATTACTTCACAGTTCTCCTTAGTTTTACGACTTTAGATCCCAAAATGCGCTCCACGCTCTTTCATCACATACTTCTAACAACTAATGCTTAAAGATAGTGTGGTTAAGGCATTTCATGAATTTACTTAACTCACCCGTTATCTATACCAAACCTAAAGATGACTTAAGAATGTCGAACTCATGATCCATATTTCCTGTACAATTAAAAATAAAATAAAAATAATTGTCGGACTTTGTCCATTTCACAATGTGTGACGTCATTTGTTTACATTTGGATACGCCATGAGCAGTTATGAATGTACGTGAGAGATTCATGGAAGATTGTAGTTTAAAGACAGTAAAATCGACCTTGCTAACCGAACGCTCTATGAAACTTCCCCGGACATTCATTAAATGTTGTTTAATACTGTTTATTATAAACAGAGCATTTACTTAAATATTTGTATCTATAAAAAGAATGTATAAACATAAAAATCTCTTAAAATAATTGTCGGACTTTGTCAATTTCATAATGTGTGACGTCTTTTGTTTACATTTGATACACCATGAGCATATATGAATGTACGTGAGAGAATCCTGGAAGATTGTAGTTTAAAAACATAAAATCGATCTTGCTAACCGGAACGCTCCTCTGTGGCTAAATCGGTAAAGCACGTCAGGCTATATGACGGTTCCGTATAGGATATAGGTTCGATTCCTGTCGGAGGACGAAAATTTTCTATGAAAATTTCTCGGACATTCAGACCGGAAAATGTTGTTTAATACTGTTTATTATAAACATAGCATTTACTTAAATATTTGTATCTATAAAAAGAATGTATAAACATAAAAATGTCTTAATATATATATATATATATATATATATATATATATATATATATGGTGCTGATGATATTTTGATGAATTATTATATTGGTTCCTTATATGACATTAGTAAATTCAAAATGTTTCTAACTAGGTTCAAATAGACTGATTGGATATAGATGTAGTGGGGGAATTGACAAGTTCTCAGATCCACCAAGATGCCATTGAAGAAAATTTCTAATGATTGTTCGTTTGGTTTCATTGTGGAAAGTGTATTTAACAGAGAACATCTGAGCGTCTTCCTCGTACTTCTTAGTATCTGCGTATGTGGTGTGAGTGTGTATCACATTGTGTATGTATGTCATTGTGTGTGAGATGTATGAATGTGCTTGCATATGCGGGGGTGTAAGTGACATCGAAGCAAGTAGAGAAATCATCGATATATAAAAATAAAAGAAAGAGTAACATAAATTTTGGCAAAAAATGTCCTACCTTCAAGAATAAGACGAAGCCATATTTCCAAAAAAGTTAAACAATTCCATACTATCTTTCTACCAACCCCCTCTCCACATCTCCCCCTGCCGGGAATTTTGACGCTAAGGGACAAATTCTGGATAGTAATCCTCCGACCCATCCCCGCAAAAGATTAACTTTAATCAAACGAGAATTTCAAAGAAGAAATTAAAGAATTCGTTGCCGAAACATCGATGAAGAAGAGCAAAATGCATTTTGACAACATATTTAACGTGGAAAGATTATTTTGTTATAAGCGAACAACGTACAACTCATATTGTCTGACTGTTGTTTTACACGCCTTTGTCATCATTGTTACGAACTTTTTTATTCATATCACGGCCTTTGTTGATATGATAAGATTTTTTTTTATTTCTTTTTATATTTATTACAGTGTTGATTATTGTGGTTTATGTTGATAGTGCCATACTGCTGTCGTCAGACAAGCGAACATTATGATTGTTTGGTGGGCTTTGACAAAAAAGCGGGAAACGACACAGCGATGATAAACCCGTCAATGCGTGTCAGCGCATATTGAGATTTTTTTCTGTTTAGTTTTATATATATATATATATATATATATATATATATATATATATGTGTGTGTGTGTATTATGGTTTTCTTGTATTGAGTTTTGGGAAACGAAGGAGTGGAGCGTTGCCTCGTGACCTGGATGACATAGGCCACACGATGTTGAGGGGGATACAGATGAAATATTGTTTAATATATAAGCAATTGAGCATTCTAGTTATCAATGTACAAACTCGTTTCTTATCAGCAAGTGCGAGATTTTTGTTATCACCATAATTAACCGTAACTCCTTATCTTTTTCCATGGGACAGTCTTAATGCATTCACGCATACATACATGTGGGAATACATACATATATACATAAAATCACACACACAGACACACACACACATACACACACACACACATATATATATATATATAGGTATATAAACAGAAAGAAAAAGATTTAGAGATAAGAGGAGTTTGACATACAGACACTAGATACAGAAACAGTAAAATATAGAAAAATAAACTGATATATATATATATATATATATATATATATATATATATATATATATATATATATATATATATATAGATAGATAGATAGATTCGAATATAGTAAAATATACAGACATATAGTTAGATAAAAAAAAACAAAGAGAAAGCGAGGTTGAATTTGATCCCTGAAAAAAAATATGAATATATATATATATATATATATATATATATATATATATATATATATAGGGCGCGGCTGAAAATCCTACCACATATAACTCTCAGAAATAGCGCCCACATAATGCTATGACATTAGCTAGATAAAGGCAAAATTGTCACTAATGTCTTGCCATTATGTGGGACGTATTTCTAATGTCCTCCCTTTCTCTGTCCATCTCTCTCTCTCTCTCTCTCTCTTTATATATATATATATATATATATATATATATATATATATATATATATATATATATATATATATAAGCATACGTTTGTGTGCGTATGTGTGTGCGTTTGAGAGATGGTGGTAGAAAATATGTATATATATATATTGGGGGGGTGTTATCTACTAATATTTGTCTTATACTGATAGTAACATTTTGGTCGTTCTTGTTGTGCCGGTCGATATGGTCACAGATTTTGGAATCGTGACAGGTCAATCTGCGAGAGAGTGTGGTGCATATGTGGCCAATGTAAAATTTTTAATGTTTTTTTTTATTAATAATATGTGTGAATATGAATGTTTCATGAATCTTTAAGGCACAATTCGACTTTGATCGATCGGCGAGAGCCTTCGTAGCAGAACTGGTCTACAGTGGGTTGGATTTAACGGTAGTTTCTCCAGCTAGTGGGTGGGAAGCAGGTTCGAATTCTGCCGGAGAGCTCATCTTTTCTTTAATAAAATTTCTCTAATATTCAAGCTGGAAAACTAAAAACTAAAAACGAGCATGAATAAATATACAAAAATAAATGAATAAAAAATAAAATAATATAAATAAACAAAAATAAGTAAAGCAGATTAATTCAAACCAATAAATTGCATCCCGATCCACAATTATTTTTACCCAATAGGCATTAGAATTATTCGAAAGATAATCCTTACCGCCCACCAAATTACCGTTAGAGTAAATACAATAGATTACCCATAATGCATCAATGACTTGTATATATAAATAGTCGGGCAAAAACTCAATGCATATTGCCTGATGATTGCGTTGAAGTATGAAACAGACTGTCGCCGTTGAGTGTTGATTTTAATGTCCACTATCTATCAAATCTATCTATCTATCTATCTATCTATCTATCTATCTATCTATCTATCTATCTCAGTCTTCATATCTATCTATCTATCTATCTATCTATCTATCTATCTATCTATCTATCTATCTATCTCAGTCTGTTCATATCTATCTATCTCATTCTGTTCATATCTATCTATCTATCTATCTATCTATCTATCTATCTATCTATCTATCTATCCATCTGATTCTGTTCATATCTATCTATCTCATTCTGTTCATATCTATCTATCTCATTCTGTTCATATCTATCTATCTATCTATCTATCTATCTATCTATCTATCTATCTATATCATTCTGTTCATATCTATCTATCTATCTATCTATCTATCTATCTATCTATCTATCTCATTCTGTTCATATCTATCTATCTATCTATCTATCTATCTATCTATCTATCTATCTATCTATCTATCTATCTATCTCAGTGTTTGTTATGGTCCAGGTTAGGACCAAGGAAGAACAACACGAACACCAGAGTAGAAATAACGAAGATATATTACACGAAATAATAATGCAAGATGTGGAAGGTGTTAGTATGACTGTCAGTCTGGTTTGGAGTGAACTACTATCGGCTCGACTCGATTCGTCCCTCTCTCTTGAGAGGCGTAGTATACATAGTGTTAGGAAGTTCATTCAGTAGTTATAGGTAAGGACCCATAACACTATCTATCTATCTATCTATCTATCTATCTATTGAAAGCGAACCCTGAAATATAATTACACCAACCTTGATCAGTTCTTGACTAAATGTTGGCGAAGTTTAACGGAATTTTGTGATTTTCTGAAAAGAAATTATGTTGTCAACTAAAGAATAAAATCTACAAAATCATTTTTGTCATTCAATTCTCATATGAATTGGATACACGGATATCAATTGTCTCTCTTTCTCTTTCACTCTCTCTCTCTCTCTATTACTATACATATATATATATATATATATATATATATATATATATATATATATATATATATATATATATATACATACATACACCGCACACACACACACGCATATATATATATATATATATATATATATATATATATAATCTCATAGCTAGTAACAATAAATAATCAGCTTCACCCTATTAATAGCTAAAATCATAAAAAGTTGCCGACTCATCACCAATCAATGCTATTTAACCTTTAACTATAATTTTTATATTAAAAAATTTGGATTCCCAGTGGGTTCACCTCTTAGTGTGGTTTTAGCATGTATTTTCTTAAAATTTTTGAATTTATCATTTTACCTAAACAATCAACCTATTTCCGATATATATTGGTGTCACTCTATTTATATATCGACGCAAAACTACATTACTTGACCTTTTAGGTAAACAAAGTCGAACATATGATACCATTTACTTACGAAAGAAAAACAAATAATACTTTACCTTTCCTAGATATCGTGTTATACCGTGTCTAAACCTAATTGTCCACCACAAATCAACTAATTAAATTAAATTATAAATTTCTATTCTCACAATAACAACAAAATAAAATTCAAAATAATATTTATATGAAGAGGAGAAATAGATTGAAAATATTTTTAAGCTCCTCCAATACCCGAATTATTTCATATTCAACACGAAACAAATGACATAGAATATTTCAAAATACATATAGATATTTTCAAATAGACAAAATGGACAAATCTGACAAACTCAACGAATCAAAATACGTACCTACTGTGTCACAACTACATTTAGAAATAATTTATCTTACCTTAACCTAAAATTTGTTACAACTACTTTTGAAACAATAAAATACTTAATAAATTCTAAATAAATAATAATAAGCTAAAACTTGAAGGAGTAATTTACTCTATCACCTGTAATGATTGCCATAAGGTATACAAAGAAGAAACCACAAGCAATTTAAAAAAAAAATGACATGAACACAAAAGGGAAATTTATCAAACAACACGTTCAAGTTTAATGCTCCCCGCAATCTGAGCATACTTTTGACTTAAAAAATGCTACTCTAAAATAGTAACTTACTAAGATGAAAGTGTATAGAAAGTGCTTTAATCTCTAGATCATCCATAATAAATTTGTTTCCATGTTCTTACAAGATTTTCATCTTTCTTGGCAGAACTTTTTTATTATTACAATGTGTGATACTTAATAACAAATGTATTAAAAATCAAAAACAAAAAGAAAAACAAATTAAGTGAAATAATCCAGAGTATATAGCCAAAGACATATTTAAAAATAAATAAATGAAAGTTAAAAATTCACAATCTTCTCTTCGTTCGCATGTGCAGACACATCATCGTAAATATTCACTTTAGTGGAATGAAGAACAAAACGCGTCGCAAGAAACATTTTTCCCACTTTTGTTATAGATTTTCCTAAAATATATATGTTTGTTCGTGCGTGTATATACAAGGTGCGATGGTTAAATTGTCGCGTTTATATTTTTAGTTTCGCGCATGCGCGTTGTTTGCTTCTGATTTTGTCGGCTGCACAATATAGTAGAGTCAGTTGGGCACCGCGTGTGAAAAAAAAAGGGAGCATAATGACGTAATTCACTCCACCAGAAATTTGGCAACAGCATACCGTACTACTTGGCATTCGGGTCGGAAGCTACAATACGACCATTTCAGAGTATTTGGGTGTCAATCTGAGGAAAGAGTTAGATGAGTCTAATGGTGATTACGAAGGTGTTTTGCGTGATCAAAATGGAGGACTACATCAAGTGTCACGAGGAGGTAATGCTACACTGAGTCAAGAGGGTGGCTGCTGGAAGAACTTATGTCTGGCTACAGGACTCTGCACCATGCCGCACAAGCAGGAGAACCCAGATATGGCTGTTAGACAATTTCTGTGACTACATCATCCCTTACCATTGTCTGCCTAACTCCGCAGACTGTAACCTCCTTGATTGTTATGTGTGGGGTTTAGTTGAGCGAGAGACAAAAAATCTCCTTGTAATAGACAAAGATGAACTGAGGGGCAAGGATTATGGCAGCATTCACCAACTTAATCAAGGAGACCGTCCAGAAGAGATGCAGGAGATTCCGAAGTGGTCTGGAGTCCATGGTTGAAGTTAATAGCGATTTTATTGAATAAATTTACAGTTTAGTATTTGAAAGGAAAAATGACAAAATATAAGGTGAGGAAAAATTAATAAAAAAATCATTTTTTAATGTTTTTTTTTATTTTTTTTATTATTCCTTACCTTATATACTTTTTTGTCTACCCACGTTTTTATTTGGTAAGATTTTTTTAAGTTCGTATTACAATAATCTTATCAGTTGACTCAATATACATTAACGAATCAATATGCATAATAAACTTACTAAATACCTTGGTTTATTTATCGATATCTACCTATCAATGCTCTAGATTTTGAAGTTATATCCCAATACTATATTCTATTTATAATAATCTTGAACTTTGAACCCAGAGACAGTGTGGCGTTGCTCCCTTGAGACCCCCCCCCCAAAATAACTGTATTGAAGAGTTCATCAATTTTGTAGCTGATGGAATCATGAAACTCTGAGACGTACTGTAAAAGTAGGTGTATATGTGTAAATATTGGCCCTGCTTAAAAATATTGATATAGATAAATAGCTATTTACCCACCTGTATGTGTATGTAATCGCTCATATATATGGTTGAATCATATCTCTTTATTTATTTCATTTCCACACACACACACAGCTAGACACACGCGCACACACACACACATATATATATGTGCGTGTGTGTACGTGTTTCAGACCAATCAAAAATCGCTCATATCAACACTTCACTTCTTTCCAAAGATCAGTGTAGTATCTGTGCTCTCTGCTCCTTATAAATGTTTCACTTTCCTCTGCCCTTTACCAGTCTAGTACCTTTCCGTTTTGTCTATCTCCAAAGTGTCACCTTCCAGCCCTCTATACAAGATTAGTATAGTACCTGTGTACTATGCTTCATATCGAAGTTTGGCCCCCTAACTAGGAGCATTGTAGCAGCGATCAGAATGTTATATTCATGTTCCTTAGCTTTACTCAAGATGTGCGGCTGGAGTAATAAATGTCGGCTCGGAATGAGAAATCGGAGAGCCGCGTTCGAATTCTAGTCGAGTTCGTTACAGTTGCCTATTTTTTTAAAAACAAAATATCAGAAATTTTCTTTTGAAACCTTCAAAATACACATTAAAAAAATCAAATTATTCAAACAATTTTAATAGAGACAAATATTTAGATATGTATTTGTATTATCGGCTTATATTATAAAATTGATCTATTTTTAACCATCGATTCTTTTAAATAATACTGAATTTACTTAGATAACATAATATTACCATTTTTAAATTAAAAAAAAATTAATTAATCGATAACGATAAAAAAAACACCGAGGTTCAATTATTATTGGTTAAATTGAACAATGGTTTACTAATGGAGTATCAGACATGCATTCATCGAATTTTGGTACATCAAAAATTTAGCACACTAAAGCGGATTATATATATATATATATATATATATGTATATATAAATAAAAAGAAAGAACAGTAAGATATAAAATCCGGTGTTCTAATAGATATTTTCATTTTTACACAATAGTGCTCAATGTAAATTTACAGAGCATTAATATTATAAATTAATTGATTTAAAATATTTTTTTTCGCTACACAGTGATAACCATGTTTCAAAAATGGGAGCTAAAGCCTTCGAATTTGTTATTATCACTGTGTAGCGAAAAAAAACATATTTTAAATCAATTAATTTATAATATATATATATATATATATATATATATATATATATATATATATATATATATATATACTGTAATCCTCAGACAAACTGTTTCTCTGTATCATAGCTCATCATTGTGGCTAGACGTCCGGTTGCCTCTAGGAAGGATCGAAACCCGGTTTAATTGGTGTCAGTCGTAGATTTTATCCCTAAGCCGTTGGCGCACGGCAGGGAAGAAGGTGAATTTAAGCGTATTTATTTTTAGATAAACACACAGTGACTGAGAGAACTCGATTCGATTTACCGTAGAGTCATGCATTGTTAGCCGTAGTAGTCACTGTTTACAAGTGAACATTGAAGTCAACACTTAGAGGCGACAGACTGTTTCATACTAGATGCAATCGTGGTGGCCTGACGATTGCGTCTAGCATGAAACAGTGTACACTTCAATGTTCCCTTATAAATTTACACACGCTCTATCTCTGATATTGAGCACTTTATCCCATAAATATAGCACACCTTAAGACAATATTTCTTCATATATATATATATATATATATATATATATATATATTATAATTTTATCATATTGACAAAACCATTTTACCATGGTTTTAGCGATAATTATAAAATTATAATAAATAAATAATTATCGCTCTACTATCGGTATCGAGCCCTCTTTTGGATTAATGCTGTGAACGTTGGAATTTATATATTACTTTCGTTGTCATCGCATCGGATATATATATATATATATATATATATATATATATATATATATATATATATATATATATATATATATATAAGGTTAATATCTGGGTTGAATTTGAGGAGCTTCTTTCCTTTTAAGACATATAACTTCCACCCACCCCTTACAACTACTCGGGAAGTGTGTTCTGTCGAGGCTTCGATATGGGTAGGCACTGTATCAATCTTTCAATCTGTCTTTGTTAAATATTAAATTTTAAATCTCTCGTTCCGACACGAATATAGTCCATCCGTCTGTGTTGAATAAGACTGCCGTACTCGGGGTCAGCTGAAATAGACTATACTCATGAGGTTATTTTGGATTTCTCTGTTGGATATATATATATATATATATATATATATATATATATATATATATATATATATATGTATAAGCTGGAGAAAATAACTGAAAGTTGCAAATTAAAAAAAAAACTTTGAATCTTTTTTTTGTGAAAGTATTTATTTATATTTTATATATATATATATATATATATATATATATATATATATATATATATTGGATATTTCAGATCTGCCCCGATCTTTCATCAGAAATAACTGTATTCAGAAATTTGTTTACAAGTAGCGTCCATCGCGGACGTCACGTGATGTGGAATGCAACTTTGTTTGAATATTTCTAACGTAAATCTAACGATAATAATATTTTAGATGTTGTTTAAAAAGGTATATTTTAACTATACTTTTCAACTTTTCAGTTGTTTTCTCCAGATTATATACATATCAAGAAAGTATACGTGCCTTCTCATAATGCTATATATATATATATATATATATATATGTATATATATATATATATATATATATATATATATATATAGAGAGAGAGAGAGAGAGAGAGAGAGAGAGAGAGTCAGACAGACAGAAGTGGACCTCAATTTTTGTTGTTAAGTTTAATGATATGTTTTTTCTAAAATACAATTATACTTTCGAAAATTTGTTTGAATAAATTGGCACAGAGGCCAGGAGCTGGATGAGAGTTCCACGGAAACTGTTAGCAGAAGATTTAAGGTTACATGAGACAAATTCAATATTCAAATGATGAGAACAAGCTGCTAATGTAGTACTGCGCTTGAATTAGTAAAGATGGGCAGCAAAAAAGGAAAGAACATCAGAATAATTACAGGGAAAATGCATTACGGCGCTCGGTCATTGACTGATGCCGAGATGCCAGGTTAGGACGGAGAACATTGCAGATTCTTATTTCGATTTTTTTCAAGAATTATTTTGGACTTTATCAGGAATCAACACACTATCTATCTATCTATCTATCTATCTATCTATCTATCTATCTATCTATCTATCTATCTACCACATTCTGTTAATATCTATCTATCTATCTATCTATCTAACATATTCTGTTAA
>OZ038513.1:77374914-77387414 GCA_964036315.1 Acanthosepion esculentum
CAGAGGCGACAGGCTGTTTTCATGCTAGACGCAATCGTCAGAGCACTCGTGGCCTGACGATTGCATCTAGCATATCGCCTCTAAGTGTTGACATCAATGTTCACTTTTATACTTATATATATATATATATATATATATATATATATATATATATATATATATATATATATACATATATATTTGTCATCCACAAACAGACTGTTTCGCTGTTTCACAGCTCATCAGTGTGGCTAGATGTCCGGTTGCCTCTAGCTAGGATCGAAAACTGACTGAATTGGCGTCAGTCGGAACTTCTCCCACTAAGCCGTCGGCTCACGGCAGGGATGAAGGTGAATTTTAGCGTGTTTATTTTTAGATTTAGATAGACACACAGTGACTGACAGTGACTCAATTCTGCCGAAGAGTCATGCCATATTAGCTTAAATAGTCACTGTTTACAAACTCACACCTCAAACCAACAGAGCTCAACCGAAATTAATTTTTCAGGAGCCAATATGAAATGGACAAAGTCCGACAATTATTTTAAGAATGTATAAATATAAAAATGTCTTTATATATATATATATATATATATATATATATATATATATATATATATATATATATATATATATGCGAAAACACTAAAAAGCAGTCTACCTTACTACCTCCAAGTAGGATCGCTCTACTTGCCTGAAGTCACCTTGCGGTCGAAACCCGGGTAATGTGGTGGACTGCTTTTTAGTGTTTTTGTATATCCTTTTGCTCTGCATTTTCTATTTTTAGATTGAGCACTTTTTTAGTGTTTATACCCTTTTAGGCGCGGCTGTTTTCAGTCTCCTATTATAATATATCATTTTATTGTATATATATATATATATATATATATATATATATATATATATATATGTGTGTGTGTGTGTGTGTGTGTTTGTGTGTGTATATATATATATATATATACATATATATATATGGAAAATATAAACGCAAGAACACAATCTGGCATCTCAGAACACATACGTGTGCATATTTTAGTAAAAACTCTTCTTTTGGATATAAGTAATTTACAATGGTACCCCATGTATCTTTAGAAATCATTTGAATCTAATATTCAAAACTGAATACTTCTTTTAGTGTCATGTAGATAATAAAATAGTGTACAGTATCTAAAGAAAAGAATGAGAATCGCCCTGAGCTTATTGGTACAGAAAATGTAGTCGACAAGACGAATTATAATTCTGACGCATTCACTTACTTCTGTTCTCGCCTTCGCCCATCTATGGGTTAAAGAGTTAGACAAATTGAGCTTTCTACTCTTGTTAGTTATTCCAGTTTAGGAGAAGTAAATATGCGAATAGAAATCCGATTGTAACGGGAAATAACAATTATGGCTATTCGTAATTTACATATGTTTAAGGAAAAGAAGACGTGGAGAGTCATGATTGCTTACGTTCTGAAAGGACATTTCTGGGATGAAGAATTATCATTATTTACCAGCGGGCTAAAAGCAAATTGTGCATAAACCAAAACAACAAGCTGATAACGCAAGTCATGTGCTTAAATAGCCTCACCAGATCGAGACGTTCATATGAATGTATAGCGCCAAACCCGTTCCGAAATAACTAAACTGTCAACTGTATACAACCGCTTCTATCTATCTATCTATCTATCTATCTATCTATCTATCTATCTATCTATCTATCTATCTATCTCACTCTGGCCATATCTATCTATCTATCTATCTATCTATCTATCTATCTATGGTTAAAAAGGCTTTCAGCGCGTGAAAGTCTTTGCAAAGGTCATCCTTTGAACTTTGTAGTCTGGCGCTACAGAATCGCAAACAAAGAACTGTATCAAATAACAGAAACCACATCAATTGTGGTCTACCACCAGCGGCAACTACTAAAATGGATATGAGATATAACTAGAATAGTAAATAATGACATAATCAAGATGTTGACATTCCACACCACTTCAAACAGAAGGTTAGGAAGAAAACCGCCATCAGTACTGGAAAGAGCGATAACAGCTACTTGATTTGAGAAACCTATGTTTCTTAATAAATGTTTCAACAGAAAGATTTTATAAATTACAACCGAAAGCAAAACCAGTAGCTCGGGCAATGAATGCTGAATATTTCCTTGTAGGAAAACGGCTAATATTACCAATGTCTTCATCTTTCTTGTTGACCCTGTGTTCCTCTTCAGTGGTCTGTGTAAACATTAAGGAAGTTCGCAATCTATCCACGTACATTTAATAAAGTGTTCAGTTCAAAACTTCCTGAAGGTTACCCAGATCAACAGACACCTGTGGAGCACAACGACTGAAACTTTGTGAAAACAACAGCAGAGGTGTGAACATTAGTCCATTTTATAGCGTCGGATATTAATAAAATAATAATTATTATTAGCAATAAAGATGTAAAGTTTCTAAATTACTAGCGTTAAAGATTTGAACGTTCCGGGACTGGACTAATTTTCTATGAGGCACTTTTCTTTCATGTGCCGTGTCCCTTCAAGGCGTGGTCGATCATCTTGCTGTCTCTTGTCTTTTTGTTATTTCTCGCAAAACCTGTTCTACCATCCATTTACTCAAGCTCATCAAGCTGCTTTCATCTGTCCCTCTTTCCTTCTATATCTCCTGTGAGTATCAGATTTTCCAAGTCCTCCTTCCTCATTACGTGCCCTAGAAGCTTCAATTGCTTTTTTCTAATGTTTCCTCCCTCGATAATAAGGCTGATCAGTCCGACAGGTTCAAAATGGCAGCTTATGTACCAAACGATCTCAAAACCGTCGTTAACTGGGACAAAAGATGGCGTGTTAATTTTAACGCCTCCAAAACTTCTCTCTATTAATCATCCGAGAAACACCTCTCAGCCATCCATCATCATGGCTGATGCTAACCTCCAGGAAAGTGACTCGTTGTGCCTTCTCGGGCTAACGTTCTCAGCTGGCATGAAGTGGAAAGACTATATTGATTCCAATACTATGTCAGTTGCTAAAAATGTCAGATCACTGTTTCGGGCAGATAATTATTCTCTTCTGAATCTATCTTGCATAACTATGTCTGCTATACGTCCATCCTTAGAATATTGCTGTCATATATGGCCCGATACCCCTGCGAATTACCTGGAGCTCCTTGATAAGATAAAAAAAAAAGAATCAGCAATATTATTGGTCCTGATCTGGTGATTCGGCTTCAGTCACCGCCGTAAAGTTTCCTCCCTGTGCTTTATTTATAAATACTTTCATTGTTTTTCGGATGAGCTATTTGCTATGTTACCTAGACTGGATGAATTTAAGCGCAATACAGCTGAGCTAGTTAGATTTAGCCATAGCCTCTATGCTAACAATTTATTTTCTCGCACCTCTTGTCCGTGGAACTCCCTTTCAGATCCCTGATTTCCAGCCAACTTTGATCTACAAGAATTTAAATGCAATGCCAATCGCTATCTACTGTCCTCCTGATTAAATGCAATGCCAATCGCTATCTACTGTTCTCTTTCTGCCTATTACTAATGTTTCTGTTCCTAATCCCACCACACCGTGTAATACCTTGCTTCTTAGTTGCTGTACTGCAATGCTTGGGGTGACACTAATTAAAAAATACACGGAGTTGACTGCTTCAAAGCTCATCTTTTCAAACCAGCAGTCGCTCGTCTTTCGACAGTGGCAAACAAGTTTTCATGCATTCGATTATTCACCTACTAGCAATGTCCTACGTTGCATTTAATCTTGATTAATGATCATTCCCGATGACATCAGCTCTCTATATGGCATCTACGATGACGCTGATCGAATCCTGTCTCGATAGTAAGGCTGAACAGTCCAACAAGGTCAAAATGGCAGCTGATGTCCAAAACGATCTGAAAAACCGTCGTTAACAGGCACAAAAGATGGCTTGTCAATTTTAACGCCTCCAAAGCTAAACATCTCTCCATTAATCATCTGAGAGACTCCTATTTGTCTTCTATCAGTATCGCTGATGCTATTCTCCAGAAAGTGACATGTTGCGCCTTCTCGGGCTAACGTTTTCAGCTGACATGAAATGGAAAGAATATATTGAATCCATTGCTAGGTCAGCTGCTAAGAAAGTCAGTTCATTGTGTCGAGTGAGACAATTCTTTGCTCCTGAAGCTATCCTATTAGTCTATTATTCATCCATGCTTAGAATTTTGCTGCCTTATATGGTCCGGTGAATCTGCTGGAACTCCTTGATAAAATCCAATTAAGAATCTCAATGGTACTCTGATCTGGCGATTCAACTTCAGTCACTTACCCGCCGCCGTAAGATTGCCTCTTTGCACTTATTTTTTTAATATAAATCCTTTCATGGTAATTGTTTGGATTAGCTATTCCCTATAGTAACGAGATCTTTTGAATTTAAGCGCAGTACTAGACTGTCGGCGAGATCTCATCAATTTACAGTTGCAGATGCAGATCTCATCAATTTACAGTTGCTAGATGCAACCGTAACTTCTATGCGAACAGTTTTTTTCTCGCACTTCTGGATTGTGAAACTCCTTTCCGGTTCGATGCGTTCCAGGCAACTTTAATCTGCAAAAGATTAAATGTAATGTCAATCGCTATCTACTGTCCTCCTGATGATTCTTTACGCTTTCTTCTCATTATTAATGTTTCAGTTCTTAATTCCTCCACAACCTTTTGTATCGTAGTGGCTTTAGTGTCTTGATTGGTGTGATACCGATTAATGAAAAAAAACACCAAAAAAACCTAGTCGTTGCTCCCATGTTCAGTTCATGGTATTTTCAGCATCTTTCTGTAGAACCAGAATTCTTTTGCTTTCAAGTCTCTTCTTCATCTTTGAGGAGATTCTCCAGCATTCGATGCCATACACGAGGATAGATATCACGTAACAATTCATTACTATTTTTCTGTCTCTTAATACTTTGCTTAGCATTTAGAATGCATCTTTGGCCATCCCAAGACGTCTTCAAATCTCAGTGTCGCACTTTTCATCCTCTGTTGGAACGCGCCAGATATTAAAATGACTGTGCTTTCTTGATTTTAGTATAGTTTCTTCTAAAGCACGTTCTAAAGTGATATCAAATTCCTCTAGAAGATACAATAGACATTGGTAATATTTCTTTATAGTATGGATTATCTATGAAGTAGTATAAGTGAAAAAAGGATTCCAAATGTTTTCTGAAACTTTAGAAGAATAACGTAAATATAATGAAAAATACAGATTTTAGATAATAAGAAAAGGGAATCCCATCAAGTTTTTTTCAGGCAAGTCAAAACCGAATGAAGATGCAGTATTTTAACGTTTGCGAATTTGTCTCTTCGGATATTGTCCACTTTTTATTGCTTATTTCTTAGAATAAATGACAAAAAAAAAAAAAACGAAGCCAAGAATATAAAAAAAAATAATTATCAGATATTTGGTGGGAAAAAATCACGTGTACAAAAATCAAAAGTATCAAATGCATTTACGGAAGTTGTGTGCCGGAAGCTGGCATTTATCGTAGAAGCAATAAGAACCATTTCCTCCGACTTCCTCAAGGAGTCTTGTTTTCCTGACTGCTGGAAGTCCTCATCCATTGTTCCTGTCTTTAAGAATTCTGGTGATCCCTACGACCCTTCTAATTACCGTCCTATCAGTCTCCTATCCCTCTTCGGCAAAGTCTTCGAAGCCCTTATCAACACCGAAGTAATTAATCACCTTATATCCCATGATCTGCTCTCAGACAAGCAGTATGGTTTCCGCTTTGCCCGATCTACAGCCGATGTGCTTACGGCCATCACTGAATTTGTCTACGAAGCTATTCATAATAACGGTGAAGCTCGTGCTGTGGCCCTAGACATCTCCAAAGCGTTTGATAGAGTTTGGAATGCCGGCCTTCTTCGCAAGCTTCAGGGTTATGGTATTACAGGTCGATTGTTTGACCTAATACAATCATTCCTGTCAAACCGTGGATTGAAGGTCATTCTCAATGGATTCATCTCCAGCTCCTATCCCACTAACGCAGGTGTTTCTCAAGGCTCCATCCTAAGCCCTACTCTGTTCCTTATATTCATAAATGATCTTCCTGACGCCATAGATTCCCAAGTCGGCATCTACGCGGATGACACCACAATTTACTCCTGCCTCAAAAACAAATCTAGTGATGCTGACAAAGTTAACCTGGCAGTTCGTCTTGAAAAGGACCTACAATCGGTTGTGAACTGGGGCAAGAATTGGTTGGTTAAATTTAACGCCTATAAGACAAAATTGCTCTCTATTAATCACCACAGGGATCCATCCCTGCATCCCATTAGAATGTCTGAAGCCCAACTTCTCGAGAGCTCCTCTCTGTGGCTGCCGATGTATTTGTTCCATCTCACGCTGTCCGCTGACCTGAGATGTAACAAATACATCGAGTCAATTGCTTCATCCACCGCAAGGAAAGTTGGCTCCCTGTGCCGGGCCAGGAAAATTTTCTCCCCGGAATCGATCTTCCAAATCTATAAATCAACCATTCGCCCTTTCATGGAGTATTGCTGCCATATATGGTCTGGAGCCCCTGCTTTTTGCCTCAGGGTTCTTGATTAATTGGCCCTGATCTCGCATCTCGTCTGCAGTCGCTCTTTCACGGATGCGCCGTTGCCTCGCTCTGTCTTTTTTACAAATACTTTCACAGTAATTGCTCCGAGGAGCTGCTTTCGCTGGTTCCTAGGCCTCATGAATTTAAACGTCCTACGAGGCTGGCATCCCGTTCCCATCCCTTCACCGTTGAAACTGTTAAATGTAGACGTATCTTCTACTCCAATAGCTTCATGTCTCGCACATCTCGCCTGTGGAACTCCCTTCCTTATTCCTGTTTCCCTGACAAATATAATCTCCTTAAGAGTAACGTCAATCGACATCGCTAGTTGCCTTGATCTATCCACTTCCCTTTTCCACATTCTTTCCCCTTTCATTCCTATCTGCTCTCGCTCCAAATCTTCTGTAACCCCCTTGGCTTGATCGATCCACTATCTTTCTTCACATCCTTTCCTTTACCACTCCTATCTGCTCTTCCTCCAAACCTTCTGTAACCCCTTGCGTGCTAGTGGCTTCCAGCCTTGCTTGGGGTGAAAAGCTTTAAAAAAAAATTAGTATCTTTCTCTCAGGTAGCATTTGCATTCTATTTACAATGTAGTCTGGGCGTCAATGATCTAGAGAAGCAGGGAATAAATTTTTGTTGCGATTCTCATGAATTTACGATGAGATGAAAACTAAAATTTAATATCGATACACAAATGTTGCTGATAACTTATAAGGAGTGCTTATAATAAACGCTGTATAAAATTTACTCATTTGATTTCTACCTCTTATATATGCATGCAAACAGTTTCTCAGTGAAAAATACTTCCAAATTCTATCTATCTATCTATCTATCTATCTATCTATTTCAGTCTGGCCATATCTATCTATCTATCTATCTCAGTCTGCTCATATCTATCTATCTATCTATCTATCTGTCTCAGTCTGTTCATATCTATCTATCTATCTATCTATCTATCTATCTATCTATCTATCTATCTCAGTCTGTTCATATCTATCTATCTATCTATCTATCTATCTATCTATCTATCTCAGTCTGTTCATATCTATCTATCTATCTATCTATCTATCTATCTCAGTCTGTTCATATCTATCTATCTATCTATCTATGCCTGATCATATCTATCTATCTATCTATCTATCTATGTCTGATCATATCTATCTATCTATCTATCTATCTATCTATCTATCTATCTATCTATCTATCTATCTATCTCAGTCTCTTCATATCTATCTATCTATCTATCTATCTATCTATCTATCTATTCAAGTTGGATTCACAATATGCTACCTACACACGTCTGCATTTCCGCCTCACATTGACTCATCTTTCGTTTCCATGACACCAGCAGCTTTTCTCTTGTTATTCACTGTCGCGTTTCATCTTTTCACGAAAGATCATTAATTCCACTGAATATTTAATAAGTCCTCAACGGGTGTCCTAGCTCTCTGTTAATTACTGAAGCAACATTCATTTAACTAACTCCTGAATATTGCAACGTAGTTTCCAAAATCGACCGGATGGAATGGCATCCATGCTTGCAAAAGGCCTTCTCTCCATATGACTTGAATAGGCCCTTTCGTTCGCAACATTATTCTGGTAAATTAAAATGGCGTCTTTTAACATTCAGGGGGGCTTCTATTTCATTTATTAGGTCGATTGTCCTCATCTTTGTCGCCATATTTATTACAACGTCTTGACCGTTGTACGCTCCGGCCTTCTTCAGGTGACTGGAATGTCGAACTGAACCCTTTATGATAACAGCAAAAATTGCAATATGAGCACTGGTAAAAAATATAATTGCTCAAGACATTAGGTTTATAATACCCAGAAATTTATACATAGCTAACTCCTTTATCCACTGTGCCATGGACACATGGCACAGTGGATAAAGGCGTTAGTTAGATTCAGTGACAGGACCCAAAGAGTGTGAGTTCAATTTGAGAACTTGGAGAGGGGAATTTACAGGAAATAACTGATAACTGACATCCATTAAACATGGCATGTGGAACTAGAACAGTCTACCCCAGTGAGCAAAATAAAGGGTTCACTTCGACATTCCAATCACCTGAAGAACAAAGCCCGAAACGTTGTAATAAATATGGCGACAAAGACAATAGTCCGAATAATGTAAATGATACCTCATCTCAGAAGTATAGACGAATACTCAGACGTGCTTATATTAATCACTCAGTGTTTATTTTATTAGTCCAGTTTTGTAAGAGAGTAAATCTATATTATATTAGGCTGTTCGGAAAATAATGTCCGGTTTTAGAATCAACATTTATTCCATAATTAATATATTTAAATATAAATAATAAGCCTGGATCCTGTCAAAATAATAACCCTGAATATCTATACATTTCTGCCAATGAGTTACAAGTTTATAAGTGTTTGGATGCAATGAAACGGCTGAATGCAGTTTCGGCATCCTCTTTGTAAGATAATGTCTCTTAAAAATTGTCAACATGCTTGAAAAAGCTGTTGTCAGTTGGCGAACGATCAGAGAAATATGGTGGATGTAGTAAAGTCTCGTATCCCAAGTCTGTGGGATTCTTTCTGAAGTGTCATCCTTGCAACATGTGACCAAGCATCATCGATTAATCAGTGACGGCCATATTGTGCTAAACTGAATGTGTATTTCATCTGGTTCCTCGTAATAAACTTTGGCAGTGATGCTCTGATTAGATTCCAGATAACTGTAATGGATAACGCCAATAGTAGACCACCAATCACCATAGTCTTCTGTTAGTGTAATTTCAGTTTTCGAAAGTGTTTGGGTTCTTCCACATGACCCTGCCGAACGTTTACATGTCTTAAATGCTCCATTTATCATCACAACTCAGTATTCGATCAAGAAATGAATCTGTGAGAAACGAGAAATCTTACCTCCCGCAAAGCGAATTTGCTTGGCGTGTCAGGTCCTGTTGAAAGATCGCGACCGGCATTAAAAGCGAAATGGATTATTCCGAAATTCCCATATCGCGGGCAGACGTACAAAGGAAAAAAAATATGAATTCAAACCAGCTTGAATTTATAAAACCGGAAGTCTAGGGCGAACGAGAAGTAAGTCTCGTATGCAAATTTTAGTTGCCCCCAACAGAGACATAAATAGCATGTCTATGAGGAAGACGGCAGATCGGGTTGTTGGTGTGACGGCATATGTGCGTACTAACGAGACTGAGAGAATAAGAGGTCAATAGCAACAGCTCAGTTGGTAGACGGGAGGACTGGACGAAAGCAAACACTTTAATAGATTTCAGTCAATATTTCAGTCATCCCCAAACGACGGGCGAACTTAATTACCCACAGGATCATTCAAAATTCGCAGATGCAACATCAAACACATTTCAAAACGTCGAACACTTTGAATTTTATTGCTGGAACCCATTCATCACGATTATTCTCCATGCCAATTTCTTTGACATGGTCCCATATTGTTGAAATACTAACCCCCGTTATCTGAGATATTTCTCTGGTACTTTAACGTGGGATTTGTTTGCCTTGTGTTTTCAGACGTTGATTGTCAATTGCAGATGGACGTCCTCTGCCACCTTGATCTTCAAGATTTGTATCCCCACTGCGGAACTTCAGAAACCAGCGCCGTACTGTATGTGGGCCCTTCAGCCCATAGACTGTTAATGTCGGCAGCAGTCTGAGAAGTATTCTGACCAAGTTTGAACGCATGCAAAAACGTAAACGCATCTCGCCTTTTTAATAAGGTTTTTAACTGGGTAGTGTACAAACCGACGACGGAAGTGAGACAAAGTCAGTCAGTCCGTTAAGTGCCGTACGTGATACACTCTTCGGCGATATTGTCGCTTTCAATTCATGACTGACTCGGCAGAAGATATTCCAGCAGTAGGTTGCCGTTTCTTTCTGAGGTAGACACGTTGCTAACTTAGGCTATAGGACCCAGTCTTAATGTTCTATGTTGATAATTTCTTTTTTTCCATCACTTCTCACACGCGGAACACTTTTCCGGTTGTATCCTTTCATGTCAAATACGACCTTCAGAAATGTAAATGCAATGTCAATCGCTATCTTCAGCCTTCTTGAACCCCTTTTTTATTGTCGTCTCTGTTTCTTTCACTCTCTGTAACCGCTTGCATCTTAGTGGCTTTATTGCCTTGTTCGGGGTGAAATCATGAAAAAAAAAACAACTGTTGGGTATGAAGATCCCAATCTTACCCCATAAAACCTACTTGCTATGGAAAACGCAAATATAACGCTTAGCTTGTTACGGCTGCCGTCCTTTATTCTCAAAAGGATTCACCATGGTTGACTTAAATGGTGGCTGACTATTCGGTAAACGACTTTGACCCTCTCTGACAAGCTTCCTCATGCTTTTGTTCTCGTGAGAGCGACAATGGATTTTGAAACCAGCAAGAAACATGCAATCCTTATTTCGCACACGGCAAACTAACTTTGTTCTGTTAAGGGCCGGGCTTGTTTCGTCAGTTCTCTCCCGGTTGATTGTGCGTTTTCATGTAACGCGTGAGACCAGGGCGGTTTCTACATGTCTTCTGGCGCACATCAGATAGTAGTACTGATCTTAATGTCGACCCACCCGACTCTTCTGGTTAAAGAGTCCTGTATTGGGGATATAATCTTCCTGATATCATCGTGTCAGTTGATGGAATACTGCCCGCTTGAAATATGCCCAACTCATTGCATGTTCTTGGAAGGTCCTAGTACCTTGTCCCTCCCTTGTTCGCATGACTGTTATGCCCTGCTAATACCTCATATATAATAAACTATTCTGTTTCGATCATGTGGAAAGAGGAGGAAAACACTACTTGGTTTCAGTGAAAAAATGAAAGAAAAAATAAAAGAAAATAGAAGCGGACAGAGAGAGAGAGAGAGAGAGAGAGAGAGAGAGAGAGAGAATCAAATCAAGCTGACATGAACAAATACTACACTTGGTATCTACTTGACCCCCCACTGAGTCGGGTTGTGACACAAGGTCGGTTTTTAACCGGGGAGAGAGGGGGACCCGAGTGTTTCCACCCGGGCCGCTGGATTTTGCTGGTCTTAGCTGATCTTAGCTTGTCCAAGCTGGTCAGAACTGGTCATAGCTAGTCATAGCTGGTCTTGGCTGGTCTTGGCTGGTCTTAGCCGGTCCTAGCTTGTCCAAGCTGGTCAGAGCTGGTCAAAGCTGGTCATAGCTAGACGTAGCCGCGATACTACCAGCGCAGGGACGAATCCCTGTGCCAGGCATGTATCAGTGATCGAATCTCAGCCAAAAGGCGATCATTAGGCGAGAGATCTGAGAACAGATACTACACTTGGTATCTACTTGAAAAAGAAAAAAACGTAAAATGTAGTAGCTGGTTCTCTTTTCCCGAACACATCCCTCTGCTAGAGTGGTTAGCCAAACCCTGTAGCAGATGCCCTTTAAGGCATATTTGTGTTCGTTCAACACCAAGATAACGCACATATGGTTTATACTGTGATTATACTAAGCGGACCTTAGTTACAGTTTCTGGAGGAGAGCACATTATCAGGCATCATTAACTATTTGAGCAAAACGCCAAAGGGCTTAAAGTCTCAATCAGCACAACGGTCGACATTGCGCGAATCCATTCTTGTCTCCTCTTCACAATAACGTTTATTAAATTCTCAGTAAACCCCTTGCGTCTTATTCGCTTTGTCTCCTTGCTTAGGGAGAAATTATTAAAAAAAAAAAAAGGTAAATTATCATTAGGTGTTCCAACTTTGAGACGGGGGTTCAAATCTCGCCAGTTGTCGATTGATCAAAGAAATCACTTCTTGACGACATTGTCATTTTGAGTAGACCCTAGCGTGCAGCACCATGAGGTAGTATCCTTGGATTAAGTCAGACATTATGAGTGAAATCGCATAGACAAAACTATTTGGAGGACGTCAAATGCTTTGCTAGTACACACAGGGGATGCTTTCACAAACACTGCACAATCTTCTTCAAGGGTCAATCCCAATCTATCCT
>OZ038513.1:77392414-77397414 GCA_964036315.1 Acanthosepion esculentum
GTGTGTAAATATAAAAGTGAACATAGAAGTCAACACTTAGAGGCGACAGTCTGTTTGATGCTAGATGCAATCGTCAGGACACGAGTGATGTTATTTTTCTCGGCTATTTATATATACGGGTCAGTAAATAAAGTAAATAATAAAAAAATTAGCAAACTATTATGACCAAAATATTAGTTAGACTATAAAAATCAAACCAAAAATCGGACGAAAAAAATAGCTGTAACTGTTATATAACGATAAAAAATGAATAAAAAAAAATAATATACCACTGTACTTAAAAATCGAAAACCAAAAAGAGAAAATATACAGTATAACAAATAAATAATAAAAATAAATTGATCTAAATACATCCAAATATATAAATAAACTAACAACCGATACCGATAAACTAGCCGTTAGAAAAAACAAATAAAGATAATCAATCCAAATAAATACATGAAGTAATAAACAAATTAAAAACTGTTCCCGCCAAAATAATAGTTAGAACAAACTACAACAATCAACCCCAAAATTGAACAAATAGCTTTAATTATCTTCCCAAACAAAAACAAAACTATTAAATAAGCTATATAAAGAAATTTTTACTACGTTAATAAAAACACCGATCAAAATAAAAAATAAATAAATATATAAGATAAGAAATAAAAATAAAAAATAAAAATAAAAAATAAAAAATAAAAATAAATAAAAACAAGCAAAATAATTTAACCCAAATAAATAAATAAACAAATAAACAATTTCCGGTAAAATAACCGCCAAAATATACTACACACAATGCACCACTGACCCGTATATATATATATATATATATATATATATATATATATATATATGTATACATACAAACACACACACATACACACACATTAATATATATATATATATATATATATATATATATATATACATATATATATATATATATATATATATATGGGTGGGTGCGTATTTTTATGTGGTACTATAGCAGTGAAGCTGATCCTATGCTCTGATACTAGGCCAATGTACCGAGGAGCGATCCTTTGATCCAGGGCAGTATGTATTTTTGATGAGTATTAAGAACCTTGTCGACATGGAAAACCCATGATAAAAGCCAGAGTAGCAACCTGATTGCATAGCAATCAATCAAACGTTAGGAAAAGAAGTATTCCAATGTAAAAGTTATCCAAGCTAGGCCTGTGGGATCGCCTGACTTCCGGTTACTTGCATTATTTACGTTATTCGGATTGTTATCCTCATCTTCATTGCCATATTCACAACGTTTAGGCCTTCTTCAGATGATTGGATCGGATGATTTCGATTGTTCTAATTCCACGTGCCAGATCTCTTCTGGATATCTCAGTTATTTCGCTTTACCTCAACTCTCCAAATTTTGGTTCACCCCTGCTGTGGCCTGGTATTGAACTCACAAAGCTTTGGGTCTAGTCACTCGGTCTAGCCAACGTCTTTATCCACTGGGCCATGTGTCCTTGGAGATGAGGGTAACAGTCTAAATAATGTAAATGTTGCAAGTAACCATAATAGATCATCTGAGATATATAGACAGATATATACAGAGACATAGACATAAAGGCCGGAGCGTACAACTGCCGAACCGTTGTGAATATGGCAATGAAGGTAAGTATAACAGTACGAATAATGTAAATAATGCAAGTAATCCTAATACATCATCCGAGAGATATAGACAGATATTGACTCACGGTTGTATATAAAAACCAGATAAAACTTACAGTAATTAAAGAAATCCACATCAATGCCTAAAGTGTAATATGACAAACTCCGAGGCGATTCGATTTGCAAAGAGGTTGGTATAGACAACACCAAATATGAGAGCTTAGAATAGGTCTGGTGTTCAGAAAAGGAAGACATTACGGGAAGCAAAATTGACAGCAGTGAACGAGAACATCCTAAAGAATGTGAGACAAGAAAAAAGAAGAAATACAGGTTGTCCATAAAGTTCGTGTACACTTTAAAAAATTGATAACTTTATTTGTATTTGCGATAGAAATAATCTGTAAAAAATGTTATAAAGTTTAATATACCTAGTTTTAAGTATAGCTAAAATAACTAATGTGATTTCAGGCATTACTGTAAATCAGTTGGCAAATGTTTTCCGTGAACTGCAAAATCGTATTACCCTTTGTATTGCTAATGATTTTGAACATGTGGAAACTTAAATAAAATTTCAATAAAACCTTAAAAAATATACTTCTTTTACTTCTTTATAATGCTTTTTACAAATTATTTCTATCGCAAATACAAATAAAGTTATAAATTTTTTAAAGTGCACACGAACTTTATGGACAACCTATAGATTACCGAGAAATTTCTTGAGTTGATGAAAAAGTGACAGCAAATAATGTAAAGGAATGGCCCAAAATGTCGAATATGAAAGAAAGAGATTATATATACAGGCAGGCAAATGATGAATAGTCTAATGAGAAGTGTGCAAAGATAGACAAACTGAAGAATAGAGGCATAATACTCGAAACTATGCATAAAGTATAAAATGGGAATGCGTATAATATAAAGGAAGATACATTTGAAAGATAAAACGAATAGATCAGAGAAATCTTCTTCGACGACATCAATAAACCTGTAATATATGTCTTGCGACTGCTCGGTCTCACATTAACTGCTGACCTGAGACGGAACAAACATATTGAGTCAATAGCTTCGTCCACCGCAAGGAAAGTTGTCTCCCTGTGCCGCGCCAGGAAATTTTTCTCCCCGGAATCGATCCTTCAAATCTACAAATCAACCTTTCGTCCTTGCATGGAGTATTGCTGCCATATATGGTCTGGAGCCCCTTCTGTTTGTCTCAAGGTTCTTGATAAAATCCAGAGACGGATATGCAATGTAATTGGTCCTGATCTGGCATCTCGTCTGCAGTCGCTCTCTCACAGACGTGCCGTCGCCTCCCTCTGTCTTTTTTACAAATACTTTCATCGTAACTTCTCCGAGGAGCTGCTTTCGCTGGTTCCCAGACTTCATGAATTTAAGCGTTCTACTAGGCTGGCATCTCGCGCACACCCTTTCACTGTCGAAACTGTTAAATGTAGCCGTCTCTTCTACTCCAATAGCTTCATGTCTCGCACCTCTCGCCCATGGAAATCCCCCCTTTTCCTGTTTCCCTGATAGCTATAATCTCCAACTATTCAAATGTAATGTCAATCGACGTCTCCAGATGCCCCTATCTATCCCCTAACCTTCTCTTCATCCTTTCCTCTATCACTCCTATTTGTTCTCGCTCCAACTCTCTGTAACCCCTTGCGTGCCAGTGGCTTCCCGCTTTCCTTGGGGTGAAACGCTTTAAAAAAACAACAAAAAAAATAACATTAAAGGACCCTCTAATAGGGAACATCCGAGGTTAAATTGGCACTGAGGAAGATGAACAAGAAACACATAAGCGAGACTGCATGGCATTGTGACAGAATTGGTATCAGTCGATTTCGGGGTCGACAAGAAATAATAAATGAAAACCTTAGCAGATTCATATTAATAACGAAAGAAAGCAAAGAACGGGACTGTCTGTTTGTTTAACGGTATATGAACATCTTATGGGTCATTTAATGCCGAAATTTAATTTTCTTTGAAGCATTAGTAATTTTCTTTACAAAATTGTATTACTGGTAATTTTCTTACCATGAATATTTATTACTTGTGTTTTTAGTATAAACATTTATTTTTATACTTTCATAGTATTTTGACCCTAGTTTTGCGGTTCATCATTTGCCTACACCCGGGTAGACCTGGGAACAACAGCAATTAAGTGGTAGACACATGCTCCTCAAAACCTTCCGGATGTTATAAGAACAGGGTAAAAATAATACTAAGCAAACAAAATAGTAAAACTAAAGTAGTTAAAGCAACAGTAATAAAACAAAATATTTCACAAACTAAGAATAGTGTTGGTTTGTTTTGTTTTACGGCATATCAACACCTCAATGGGTTATTTAACGCCGACAAAATTTTTTATTGCTGGTAATAAGTTTTCCTTCAAAAACCTATTTCTGGGAATATTTTTTTCTTGAAGAAATCTATAGCTGGTCACATTTTTTTCGAAGAATGTATAACTGTTTGTATTGCTGGTATTTTTTTTAAAGTATTGCTGATAATAATTTTTCCTTCAAAAATTATTGCTGGTAATAATTTTTTATTACAAAGTATTTCTGGTATTAAAACCTATTTTTACACAAGTTTGGGTGTTAACTATTTGCCCATAGCTGGGACCCTAACAGGTGCTACCACCCCGGGTCAGGGTGGACCTGGGAACACCAGCAATTAAGAGGTGATTTCACACTCCTCAAAACCTCCTGATCAGAGGCCTTGCTGCTGGACGTAGTTTATCGTCATACCCAGGACGCGGATGTAGTTTATCGTCATACCCAGGACGCACTAAGAATAGTGTTAACACACAAAAAGGATACGGGCAGGTGATCACAGGATTTTGACTTTAAGACAAGTCTCTCTTGGGAGGGAGACGTTTTAAGACCAATGCGTTTATGTTTAACCCAGCGGAACAAAAAATCCTATCTTTATTGTCAGAATACTAACGAGAGATGCAAAAGCACAAAGACTTAAACTGATTACACAAAATACTTTTGATAGGGTAGGACCCAAAGATCTATTTGAACTACTAGGAAAACTTGATGCGTTTAGGAAATATATCAGAATAATAAGTATCACTTACTGGAAAGAAACGGCTTGCATGATGGGGAGAAAACGACTTAAGCCAGTATACAATAATAGAAAGAGAAATAAGACAAGGATACATCATCTCACCGGATTTATTCACGCTAGTAAGGAGAACGGAGTAAGGATTCAGGAAAACAGAAGGTAGCGATTGATGTTGAATTTAAATTTTGAAGATTATATGTGAAAGGGAAGAAAAGTGAGAAAATTAGTGGAATAGTAGCAAATGATCAAAGAAGAGGCTTTAAGGAAAATTGAAACACAGAGCTCAATTATAATAAGAATCAAAAAGACATGAGGAA
>OZ038513.1:77402414-77419914 GCA_964036315.1 Acanthosepion esculentum
TTTAACGTTCTTTTTATAGATACAAGTTTAAGCAAATGCTCTGTTTTATAATAAACAGTATTAAATAACATTTACCGGCCTGAATGTCCGAGAAATTTTCATAGATTCAGAAATTCTGTCGGAGAGCGAAAATTTTCTATGAAAATTTCTCGGATATTCAGGCCGGTAAATGTTATTTAATACTGTTTATTATAAAACAGAGCATTTGCTTAAATACTTGTATCTATAAAAAGAACGTTAAGCATAATATAAATGTCTTTAAATATATATATATATATATATATATATATATATATATATGTCATTCACAGAGAGTACTGTTTCGCTGTATCACAGCTCCTCAGTGCGACTAGACATTCGAATGCCTCAAGCCAGGATTGAAACACCACTGATTTAGTGTCAGCCAGAGCTATCTGCACTCGGTAGAGTTACACAACTAAATCTAACATTTTGTTCTTACAAAAGTAAACAAATGCCAATCAGCCAAAGTGCTCCATTCATTTTACTGAAGAGCTTTGCATTAGCGTAGGTGGCTGTTGTTTATAGAAATAGCTTATCACTGAACAGTGCTCAATTGAAATGTATTTTCAAGATCTAAATTATGTCATTCACAGACAGTACTGTTTCGCTGTATCACAGCTCCTCAGTGCGACTAGACATCCAAATGTCTCCTGCTAAATACACAGACACACAGACACACACACACACACACACACACGCACACACACACACACACACACATATATATATATATATATATATATATATATATATATATATATATATATATATATATATATATATTATAATAAAGGGAAAGATCAGTAAGATATATAATCCGGTGTACTTATTAATATTTTTATTTTTACAAAACAGTGCTCAATGCAAATCTACAGAAAATAAATATTGGATTTCGCCGTATCCTTAGAAACTAATATTATGAATGTTCTTATAAATACCAGTAAATTTCAGAATAAGTTTTTCAAAAATTCGCTTGAAAATGAAACAGGAATAGGGACTTTAATTTAATTCTATAATTGAATTTGAAGTTTTAAGTTTCTGTTTTTGAAACATGGTAATTTCTGTATAGCGATTGAACCATATTTTTAAATTAGTAAATTTATAATATATATATACATATATATACATATATATATATATATATATATATATATATATATATATATATAGTGTGGATCAAAAATACTTTTAAAAAATTTGTGGGCGGGCTCCTGACATCAAAACAAGGTAAAATATCTGTATCAACATATGTCCAAAAGGCTGTCGTTGTACCTCAACACAGCAACTCATAACAAATGTTCAAATTTGTATCTGTTGCATAAACCAATTGTTTTAGGTGTCCCCCACATATAAAAATCCAAGGGATTGAGGTCGGGGGAACGTGCAGGACCATGGAACCGGTCCTCTCCTACCTATTTATCTTTAATGGTAGATATCAGCCGGTGTAACGTGAACAACGCGATTCAAAATGTGATAGAGTCCCACCATGCATGAACCACATACGTCTTCGTGTTAGCAGGGGTACATCCTCTAGCAGCTCTAGGTGTGTGTTCGTAATAAAGTCCTTGTAGCTCAGTCTTCTTTATGTTGATAGTGAGTCCAAATGTTTTCGGGTTTCAGAAAAATTATCAAGGACTAGACTGTGTGCTAATAGAGCGGAATTATCTGCAAAGAGACGATCGCGTAACAGCTGCAGACCAAGTTTCTGATTGTATAGACCTCCACTTGTTCTGAATGCAACATTGACTCCTTCAATTAAGTCAGAGAATGCTTTTTTCAAGAATAGCAGAAAAGAAAAGTGCAAAGAGAACAGGATCTGTCTACAACGACTTTATTTCGAAGGCAGCTCCTGTAAGACTTGCTGTAAGAACATATGGACCGACCAGACAGTCACCTACAATTTAAACGCACGTATTAATCGTAAATTGATGCTGGTGGCTAGACTGTATTGTACCATGTGGATTCCAATCCGCTCAGAAATGTTGGATGTTTAAATTTGTTATTCCAAAACTTCCAAATGTTGCCTCATCAGATTGAAGAGACAACGGATCGGTAATTTGTGCAATAAAAAAGACTGTAACATTCGCGGATAACGGGGGTGGTATTGTATTTCCAAGAGGATTTTTACTACCTTTTTTTTTTAAAGATCTTTAGATTCCGAAAAGTGAACATTTAGTATCTGAAATCAAATGTCAGAATTTATAGAAAGTAAAATATTTGTCATCGCTAATTTATTATTATTATTATTTGTAATATTTGGAGGCAAGATTTATTTTCAGCTGTTAAGATTATCTGTTAATGTGTAATTAATCGATAAGAAGGCTCTAATTAATTGTCTGTAATGTAAAAAAAAAGATCTAAAATAATTAGTGACTGAAATTTCCAGAATTTTGTTTCCGATAAGAGTCACAAGCCAAAAACTATTTAAAATTTCCAGTTATATACGGTCATTAAAACTTACTTTTTTCTTCACCTAGCTAATCCCAGTCTGTTCATATCTATCTATCTATCTATCTATCTATCTATCTATCCCAGTCTGTTCATATCTATCTATCTATCCCAGTCTGTTCATATCTATCTATCTGTCCCAGTCTGTTCATATCTATCTATCTATCTATCTATCTATCTATCTATCTATCTATCTATCTATCTATCTATCTATCTATCTATCTCAGTCACTGCATATCTCTCTCTCGCCCTCTCTCTCTCTCTCTCTCTATATATATATATATATAAATATATATATAAATTAATGCATGTTTCATTAAATAATATAGACAAGTTTTTTCTATTTATTTTAAGTAAGTTCCTTTCATATTGTCTGATAAGCTTAATAACATTATCGTTGAAAGACGAAAGGAAAACACCATATTGACACATGTTTAAATCCAATCTAAGCTTTCGGCTTACATAAGCCATTATCAAAGATGACAATTTCAATGTCAAACAACACACGGACGAAACAACAATGATAGTTCGCCCTTGCTGCATGAAAAATTTCAAAGTAAAATCAAACTCGTATATACGAGACGCGGAATCGAAAATCGTGTCGCAGCTCGTGACGTCACACATGATCACACGAGATTTAAAACGAGAAGTATTAAGTATAGGAAGCTGTTGGTATAGACCAATGTCTTCTATTTATCAATTATAGGCATTTAAGAATATTTTTGGAGATTTCATAGTTTATTTTGTTCAGGTTGGGTTTCAACTGTTTTATGTATATAGCTTCATGAATTTTTAATTTTTGTTTATTGTTTTCATGTTTAAGTATAATTGTGTTGTCAACAAGGATTTTCCGGAATTGTGTATGCGGCCAGGCATGTTGTTTTAAATGCCTAAAAATGTTCGAGTTATCATTCAAATGTAGAGTCAAACGCCCTGAAAGTGAGTTTATGGTGTGACCAAGAAAAATATTATTTAATCCATTGGAGATATAATCTCCTAAAGGGCACTTGAATTTGTAAACTATTTTATATACTGATCCTTCTTAGTTCTCTAATCATTCATCAAGGAAGGCGCCGTAGTTTTTGTTAAGCTTTCGATGTTTTTCACGATCATCTTCAGGGGCAAATTACAAGGAGAAACTTATTGTAACTGCGATAAAATCTGCATTACGTTGTGATAATGATTTTCCAAACACGCACACTGTAAGTATTTTAAAATTTAAAATTTTGTAGTTATAAAATCTTTGGCACAACCAAGCGTTTCAATCTAAGGGAGATGACTGGAAATTGGTAGGAACGTAAAATGGCATTAAATGTTATATGCACTTTAAAATGTTGTTGGTATATTAGTCATGAATTTTGTTGAGTGTTGGTTGGTTTAATTTAATATAATTATATATATATATATATATATATATATATATATATATATATATATATGTGTGTGTGTGTGTGTGTGTGTGTGATACAGCGAAACAGTACTCTCTGCGAACATAATTTAGCTCTTGAAAATATATTTTCAATTGAGCACTGTTGAATGAGAAGCTAATTCTAAAAACAACAGTCAAGTGCGTAAATGCGAAGCTCTTCAGTAAAATGAATGGAGCACTTTGGCTGCTTGGCGTTTCTTTACGTTTGTAAAAACAATACACTAGATTTGGCTGATTCGTGAAGATGGCTCAGTGATAGAAGTTCTGACTGACACCAAATCGGTTGGGTTTCGATCCGGGCTTGACGCATTCGGTTGTCTAGTCGCACTGAGGAGCTGTGATACTGTGAAACAGTACTGTCTGCGAATGACATACATACATACATACATATATATATATATATATATATATATATATATATATATATATATATATATATATATATATATAAAAGGATGCTTCAATTGTCCATTTGTATAAGCGCAAAGGGAAGAGGTATGTGTGCGACAAGCATAGAGGAATATCTCTCCTCTTGGTTTCTTGCAAACTCCTTGCTCGAATCATCCTAAATAGGAGTAATGAATTTGTCTCAAAATCGGCATTAACAGAGACCCCATTGCGGTTTCCGATCCGGTATGTGGACATGATCTTTTATCTCCGCCACGCTCAGGAGAAGGCACGAGAGAACAAAACAAGGATCTGTTTGTTGTTTTTGTAGACTTCACAAAGGCCTTCGATACTGTATCTCGAACTGCTCTTTGGAAAGTTTTGCCAAAATTAGGTTCTCCATATTTTCATCTCCTTTCACGAAGGAATGAAATCTTTTTTGTAAAGTCGGGAAGAGAGCAATCAAGTGTCTTTTTCGTCTCCAACGGTACAAAGCAAAGTTACGTTCTTGCTCCTCTTCTCTTTTCACTTTTCTTTTCTGCTATTCTTGAAAACACATTCTCTAACTTAAGTGAAGGAGTCAATGTTGAATTCAGAACAAGTGGAGGTCTATACAATCAGCAACGTTTTAAAGCACAATCGAAGCTTGGTCTGCAGCTGGTACACGATCTTCTCTTTGCAGTCTAGAAGACATTCAAATTATCCTTGATAAATTCTCTGAAACAGCGAAAGTATTTGGACATAAAGAAGATTGTACTAATGTACCGTCCAGTACCAGGCAATCCATCTCTCACAAATCCTTCCGTATTCATTGAAGGTACGGCATTAAAAGCTGTTGAGGCGTTCCCATATCTTGGATCCACAGTCTCTTCTGATAGAAAAATGGACAGAGAAATCTAATCCAGAATAGCCAAACCAGTACAGTATTCGGTAATCTTAAACATAGGGTAGGGAACACCAAAGCCGTAAAGATCGATATATACAGATCAGTGGTTCTCTCAACCCATCTTTATGTTGCTGAAACATGGACCCTGTCCCGGAAACACATAAATGAACTTGGCACCTTTCCATGTGCACTGTCTTTGTGCCATATCTCAAGTAACTCTCTACTTACCGGTCACAGTAGTAGTATCACAGCTTGGACAAACTATGGCCAGCTAAGAGCAACGGCCCGAGTGTCACGACCTGACTCGGTGCGGGGTCTTGTAAATTACTCTTTTTGAGGAATTTCACGTCTACATCTTCTCTCAGTTGCGTTTCTGCCCTTGGACAGAGTGCGCTCAGGGGCTTCTCTGTCAGGGGACAGAGGGGGCAACTGAGGAAAATAATACTGAAGAGGTGCCCAGCCCTGGGGAACAGCTGCCCGAGGCCACGCCCTCCTATTGAACCAGAGGGAGGGATCGGTGCTCGCACCGAGGCCAGCGCAAGGGAAATCTTTGGTCCTGGACCGGGCCTACGCGCTCGGGTCCAAACCTAAAAATAGACCTTTTGTCACATCTCGTCCAAGTGTGTCTGTGTGTGTGTGTGGGGGGGGCGCAGAGTAAATAACGCGTGTCAATTACTATAAAGTAGAAGTGGGGTTTTCAATCTCAGAATTCGTGTGAGGATTTAGCTTCAATTTTGCATTTATTCGTATAGATTCCATGATATAATTTCATTTTATCTAAACACTACAAATTGAATTTAAATCGATTGTTTCTTTAAAATGTTATTATTTTAATCGCCACGGCTCTGGACTCTACGCCTACAATATGGATTTCCCTGTGGCAAAAAGCGAGAACCCTGGTCTCCCATATATGTGCTTCCACGTGGCACTTATCCATAGTACCACATTCGTTTTCGCTCTCTATCGCCCCCAGGACGATGAGACACTAATTTTCGATCGAATATCTGAAACGATTGATAATATGCTCAATGTATTTTCCTCGGCTAGCAATATCAACCACAAAGAGTGGTTAGTCCACGCGAAGAAAATATTGCAGAGACTTCTCTATTGTCTATGGAATTAGCCCAAATCATTAACCCGGTCTTTGAGGCAATGGGATATCAGGCGAACCTACTCGACCTCTTTCTAACATCCTGCCCTGATAAATAAAAGTTTTATCCAGACCCGCTTGCACGTCTGATCATTCCCTGGTCAGTGTTCAGATTGATGCTGTTCCTTGATTTTCCGTGTCATAAAACGATCTTTTACTACAAGAAGGCAGACAGATTTCGATCTTATACAACGGAAGATCCTCTCGCCAAACTTCCAAACTGTTGCCCTTGTCTCTGAATGGATCCTTTCTGAAATGGATAGTTTTATACCCCCCACCCAATAAATTCCAGCAAAAGTCAGCCCTGATTCACCGATGAATGCGCTGTAGCCACAGATCACCGTAACTACTACTTCAATGTCTATCACAAGAAACGGTGTAGTTTAACTACATTTAGAACCACTTGCAATCGCCACAAAAAAGTTCTGGAAAACAAAGTGTAGCTATGCACAAGCGGTCCAGGCCAAGATTGAAAAGAAATAAATTGGATCCTGTGTATACTGAAAGATCAACAATCTAATTATGAACAGATACAAAGCGGCTCGACCCTTTACTATAAATGACTACGAGGTCATATCTTGAGAGACGAACAGGCGAAGACATTTGCCTCGATCTTTGCCTCAAAATTAACGTTAGCTGACAAAGGCCACCCTCTTCCCAACTTCCTACGTCTCAATGGGCGCAATCTCAGCAATATTTTCATTACAGCACGAGATGTTTTAAGACTTATCAAAAGCGTTCACCCTAATCAAAATTCTTGTGGTTCTACCGATGTTATTTAACTGCTGCTTTAAGAAGACTTTCTCAAGCCTGTAGAAATTGTCAAGCATATGCCCGGTCTTCAAGAACGCAGGCGTGATATCTTCCTCTTCCCAGTATAGACCTATCAGTCTCCTCAGTGTCATCAGGAAGATTTTTGAGGCCATAATCAAAAAGAAGGTAGTCGAGCACCTAGATAAGAACAAACTGTTGACCGACGAGCAGTACGGGTTTCAATTAGCCCGATCCACTGCTGATGTCCTAACTACTATTACTCACAGATTAAACACACACCCAGTCATAGCATTGGATATTTCGAAGGCATTTGACAAGGTCTGGTAAAGCGGTTTGCTACACAAGCTCTCCAGCAATCGAATCACTGGAAGAGTCTTCTCAACCGTAAACTCCTTCCTTACGGGTAGGTCCATGAACATAGTTCTTAAAGGCCAGTCCTCCGGGATTCTGGCGGTCAACGCAGTCGTCCCCAGGGGTCACTTCTCGGATCAACCCTATTTTTGCTTTACATTAATGATCTGCCTATGAAGCTACTCAGGCCATTTTTGAACATCTAACCGATGATAGGACGGGTGCACCTATAAAATTCTTGATGATCAGAGCTTGATAGCTGATCTCTCATCCGCTCTAGCCCTAACAGTTCCGTTGAGGAAAGACGGAATGGTTACAGTCAATGCCTCGAAAACTAGTTACATTCTATCACCGCTGTTCGGATCCCGAACTAACGACAGTATCGATGAGTGGATGTCCCCTCAGGGAGGCTCCGTGATTTGAGAGACTGTTAGGTCTTAAACTCAAACCTAACCTCAAGTGGAACTCATATATATGGTCCATTGCACAAGATAAATGAAAATGGTCGGCTCCCTGTACCGCTCCCGTAAATACCTGACTCCACATGCTATCATCTACCTTACAATAGATCAGGCCAAAAATGTTGTTATATTTGGGCTGGACCTGCCCACTCCACACTCTCAAGTCTCGATAGAGTTAAAAAGCGTCCCCGAGTCCTTGTGGGTGAGAAATTATTTTCCACCATCCAACCCCTTTCTCAGAGGCAGGATTTGTTGCGTCTCTCACTGCTTTATCGCTACCTCTATGGAAAGTGCTCGGAAGAACTACATTCCTTGGTTTCACCAGTTCTAGGCTGCACCAATAAGACCTATCATGCCAAGCACCTTGTAGCAAACTGCCCACATTCCCTCCATGAACCAGTGATGAGAATTAAGTTCCACTCGAACAGCTTCTTCCCGCGAATCACTGCTCTCTAGAACAGACTCCCAAGAGGATGTTTCCCCGATCACTACAATCTTAAACTGGTCAAGTCTAGGGTTAACTGTTATCTTCCACTCCTATTCGCATAAACTGCCTCTTGATGTAAACCTCTACCTCGAGTGGTACCCGGGCCTTGTACAAGTTGCTACCTTATTTGCTCTTTATACTACAATGATGTTTTACATTATATTCAAAGACTGTATTGATAGCGTGTATATATATATATATATATATATATATATATATATATATATATATATATATATATATATATATATATATATCCATCAGACATTTGGCACGTGAGAGAATGGGTTTCAGCTATGACAGTTTCAGCTATGACAGTTTCAGCTATGACAGTTTCAGCTATGTCAACCCAAAGAGCAGTGAAAAAAAAAGAAAAGAAAATGAAATCGTCCGTGAAACCTGTAAAGCCAACTTGTTTCTCCAGGACAGAAAGTCATAAAGTTAGAGGGCAAAGATTATCTTGAATTAATTGGATCATGACTTTGGAATATATATATATATATATATATATATATATATATATATATATATATATATATATATATATATAATCCTTCATGAGCTTCCGATCCTTAGCTATGATTAATTAAAGATTAACATGTCATTTTCGTTTATGATCGAATTCATCACGATTCTTCTGTTAAGATTGAAGTAAGTATAGATTCATATTGCTTAGAGTCCAATAGTGTTATAAAAATCTCGGAGAGTTCCAGTAATTTTTTAATACCTGCCTCATCAGACCGAAATTGCAAAATGGTTTAAATTTACCCAGACAATATGTTAAAAATTATTAAAAAAAATATATATTATTATTTTAATATATATATATATATATATATATATATGCACACACACACACACACACACACACACACACACACACACACACACACACACACATATATATGTATATATATATATATATATATATATATATATATATATATATATATATATATATATATATCGAGCATTAAAAGTTGTTTATATGGAATTTGCATAGTAAATAATTAATAACTACAAGAAATAATAAATAACAAATAATGGTTTACACTATTTACATTATTTGGAATGTTGTCTTCATTTTTATTGCCATATTGACGACATTTCGACCGTTGTACTTTCCGACCTTGGTTAGGTGATATACGTTAGATATTCGACCGGTCCTTACCATTCCTTTCATGCTTTAATATCTGTCTATATAAGATACTGTATCACCTGAAGAAGGTCTGAGCGTACTGCGGCCGAAACTTCATCAACATAGCAATAAAGACGAGGACAACAGTTGACAAACAATAGCTATAAAATTACCATATTCTCGGCCATAATTATTTTTACTCAATAGCCACAAGGTTTTGTATTTCTTAAAATTCGACAATGGTGAGCGAAAGGTATTCAAATCACATTAAGAAGCCTTTTGGGGTCATGTAGCGAAGCGCGGGTGACATTTTGGTAACAGGACTTGAAATTTGGCCAGTCACCATTAGTAGCAGACAAATCTGAAAATATTGAATACATACCTGTTGCAATCAAATGAAATCGATAAAATTTCGAAAAAGTTTTTGAAATTCCACTCATTGCCTGGAAAGTGTTCAGTTAATGTTACTGTTATTATTCCTAAAATCTCTTAAAACAAGTTTTTTTTCCCCCAAAAATATACTTCTTAAGTTGGTTAAATTTTACCACTCTTTTTAGTACTGGTGGGGGTTTTCTTTCAAGCCTTTCGTTTAGAGTAGTGTGGAAGATCGGCAAGTTGATTATATAATTGTTTTCCATTCTACTTGAATGTGCTATCCATCTTTGTTGTTGTTCTTGTTGATCGAATTCTTTAAGTGATGCCGTTTTTGTTCTTTGGTATATTTTTTTATGATTCTGTAGCACAAGTCTGTGATATTTCATGACGTATAGTTTTCTTTACGACCTACTGAATGCATTCGCTTAAAGCCATTTTAATCATTGATCTGAGAAAATGGTTGTGGGTACCTTATCTTCTATACTAATTTTGTAGTAGTATTAGTAGTTTTTAGTATTTATCGATTCTACATTCCAATTCAAGATTATAGTTTCAGATGCAAAAGTAGGCAAGGAGTGAGATGGTGAAATAGTTGGCAAATTTGGACAAGGATTTCTATTTGAACGCGGTGTAAAATGGGTCCAGTGGGGAATGGCAAATAATCAGTTAGTAGTCAATACCGGGTTTCTAGAACACCCAAACCATATATGAATATGGAGAAGCCCAGGTAGGGAAACAACCAAATCGGCTAATATAACTATCAATAAGAGGTTAAGGAAAACATTTTTACATCTCAAAATATAGCCAAGCGTCGACGGCGGGAACGATAACTTTCAAGTGATATGTAAACTTGGAGCGAACCTACAGAAATAGAAAAGGGCCAATAGAATAATCAAATTTTAATACGACAGACACCTGAAAGAACCGAATTTGAAGAAGAAATATATGGATAGTGTTTAAAGTAAAATAGAATCCCTGAAAACCTAAGAAGGCCTTCCCAATATGAGGAATTGGTTACAAAATCCGGATAAGAGAGGTTATATTTAGATTAAAATAAAAGAACTGAAATCAGGTTTAACATTTATTTTCAATGTTTTATAGTAAACCAAATAAGCTAATGGTGAGTGAAATATAACGGAATTGATTTAAAGGAAGACATCAGATGGATATTGGCGTTGCATTTAAATTTCTAAGATTGCATGTGGCAAGGAAGTAAGAAAATGGAAGAGAGTCCAAGTGCGAGAAAAGAATAGAAACTGACGGTTCCATCTGGCTAGTTCAAGAGTAAAACGGAGAGAGCTAATCGCCAATCTATTATCGCGCTTAGATTCATAGAGTTGAGGCACTAAGGAGAACATCCCATGAGAACAAGTGTCCTGAAAATATTTATAGAAAAGACAGAGGGAAGAGGCGTCAAGTTGGTGGGAAAGACACTGAAATCGAGATGCCAGGTTAGGATCGATTACATTGCAGAACATTCTTTGAATTTTATCAAGAATCTCAGGATATATAGCAGAAGCAGCAGCCCAGATATGGTAGGAGTACTGGTAGATTTGTAAATGCGCAAGAAGGTTTCTGACGAGAAAAATTGTCTGGAACGAAACAGTAAACCAACTTTCCTAGTAAGCGACCCTGATCTGTCATCTCGTCTGCAATCGCTCTCTCACAGACGCGACGTTGCCACGCCCTGTCTTTTTTTACAAATACTTTCACGGTAATTGCTCCGATGAGCCTGCTTTCGCTGGTTCCCAGGCCTCATGAATTTAAACGTCCTTCGAGGCTGGCATCCCGTTCCCACCCCTTCACCGTTGAAACAGTTAGATGTAGACGTCTATTCTACTCCAATAGCTTCATGTCTTGCACATCTCGCCTGTGGAACTCCCTTCCTTATTCCTGTTTCCCTGACAAATACAATCTCCAACTATTTAAGTGTAACGTCAATCGACATCTCCAGTTGCCTTGATCTATCCACTTCCCTTCTCCACATCCTTTCACCTTTCATCCCTATCTACTCTCGCTCCAAATCTTCTGTAACCCCCTTGCCTGGATCGATCCACTATCTTTCTCCACATCCTCTCCTTTACCACTCCTATCTGCTCTTCCTGGAAACCTTCTGTAAACCCTTGCGTGCTAGTGTCTTTCAGCCTTGCTTGGGGTGATAAGCTTAAAAAAAAAATTAATTCAATATAATCACTCCACTTGATATTGCTCTCCTGGAATTTAGCATCATCCATGGTGATAGCAGACAGGAAACGTTCTCTGTCGTGATTAAATGAAAGCATTTTTTTGGAGGCGTTAAATTTTACAAGCCATTCCTTGTCCCAGTTAACCACTGATTGGAGATCCTTTACGAGAGCAGGTTTCGGATCAGTGGGACTAGCTGCTCAGACATGAGTAAATATTTGTGCCATTTGCAAAGATACATAGTTGGGAGCCGATGAAATTGAGAAGGTCGTTGATAAAGATCAGAAACATCGTAGGTCCGAGAATGGAGCCCTGGGCCACTCTGCATTAATATTAAGAATCTCGTGATATACACCTTTGTGCGAATTAATTGAAACAAAACGAATAATTCCGTTATTATTTATTTTTTGTCGTATTTTCCAATGAAACATGATCCAGTGTACATGTTGGTACTTCGTATGTCCATTCGTATGTTCCTTGCAGATTGACCAGATTCTCGATTGGATTTAAATCAGAAGAGTTTCCGGGCCAGTCTATAGTACTTTGACTTACTCATTGATAAGACTTGCTTGTGTGTTAGTGCAGCGTTACAATTTTCGTACGCTTGCTTGGAGTAACGTCCATTGCAGACGATGGCCGGAGAACAACTAATCGACAGTCGAGACAATAGTGTCTGGGCGTGATAAAAATCTGATGCAATCATGGATGACGCAATATTTTTCAAGGCCAAACAAATTTAATCATACACCCCGAAAATAAATTCATATTACTGCACACCACTGCAAATGACCAAATCTGTGAAAAAAAGAAAAAAAAAAGAAATCGATTACACTCTGTCACTTCAGTGGGTCTAAAACTGACCGAAGAATGAAAGAAAAGAAACTAAAGCGATTGCTTCCATTAATTTGCACAAGGGTGCAGGCCCGAGAATGGATAAAATCCGATAAAAAAGAGAAGGTCGTTGATGAAGATCGTAAACATCCGCGAATGGAGCCGTGGCGGCATTCTGCATTAATATGAAATGAACACCATATTCATTGCATGATTTGTTACGAGCGATTCGATTAGGCCATGTATTCGTCCAGAGACACCATAGCCATTGGGGTTCTGGAGAAGGACAGCATGCGAAACATTGTCAAACGTATGAGTTTCGTCGTTCTTATCCAATGCTTCATATACAAATTTATTGATGGCCGTTAACACATCAGGGCTGTAGGTGGGCTACTGAAAGTGTCAGGCGTCATGCCATCAATGGAAGACAGGTTTGGCATTTGTTCTGTTTACTAAAGTTGCCGAACAGCATATTTTGTGTATCACGGGTATTATGTAGAGAGGTTTTCTGCTGTAGAAACAGAATATTATCTTGGGGTTCGTGCACAGCAGCCGTTGAAACGAAGACATCGTATGCTGAAGGACTGACCTGATGAAACAAGACATCTTTCGTCAGTTTTCCTGGGCTGCTTGGTCTTGATAGCCTTTCGTAACTGCCTCAGCAAGTTGTCATAGCACTCGCCATTGATGGTGTGGCCCTTTTGAAGATAGTCAATAAACACAATGCCTTTTGCATCCCAAAATACTGAGGCTATCTCCTTCACTGCAGTTGAAACGAAGTTGGTTTTCTTGGGAGCAGGTGAGGAGGGGTCTTTCTCCAGTATTAATTGTCTCCTTTTTCTGGCTCAAAGTGGTGAACCTAACACTCACCCTTGGTTAAGAAACGTTTAAGGAAATCAGTTGGATCTACCGCAGACAATGTCAGATTTACCCATGATGTGATCAGCCTCTACGCTTTCCATCAAGTATCAGAAAACATGGCGCCCACCGAGCTGAATGGATTCTTGATTTATAGTCAATTGACTGTCATCGATCACCATGTAGTGAACAGGATCAATACTTTCCTCGGTGGTGATAGTTTCAGGACTTCCAGACAATGGGTCATTTTCAAGAATCTCCCTTCCCCTCCTAAATTCAGTTACCCACTATTGCACTGTTTGCAACGCTGGAGAGTCATCACCTCCGGATTACTTCGGAAGTGTACTGGTCAAACTCTCTGACTCCCGGTAGAGAGGATCTCCATACGCAGCTCTGTCGAAGGGCAGAGTCTCTATCTCGGGAGACAGCTACCCAACCCCGTTTTTTACGAGGTATAGGGGAATTATTGGCCGAGCTTATGGGCTCGGATACGCCACAATAAACTTGTCCACACCCGACCGCGTGAGACAGTTAGTGAATATCTCATTTAATGTATCAACCCTGTCAGTATGAATGTCCTTGGGAGCTAAAACATTTTTCCTGCATCTGCCTGACAACACCACGATAACAAATTTTGTCAATTTTCAAGAGAAGTCGCTACTAATTACTTTGGAAGTCTTCTTTGAACAGTCAGATGGCAGTTTACATGGAAAGAAACAATGCAGTTATTAATAAGAAGAGTTGGAAATAATGCATGCAAGACTTCACAGCACTAGCGTCACTTTTTCATAGTCAGCCTATGAAATTTTCAGCCCACCCTCGTACATTTCACAGCTTTAGCATCACTCCTTTATAAGCAGCCTATGAAATTTTCAGCCCACCCTCGTACATTTCACAGCTTTAGCACCACTCCTTTATAATCAGCCTATGAAATTTTCAGCCCACCCTCGTACATTTCACAGCTTTAGCATCACTCCTTTATAGTCAGCCTATGAAATTTTCAGCCCACCCTCGTACATTTCACAGCTTTAGCATCACTCCTTTATAGTCAGCCTATGAAATTTTCAGCCCACCCTCGTACATTTCACAGCTTTAGCATCACTCCTTTATAGTCAGCCTATGAAATTTTCAGCCCACCCTCGTACATTTCACAGCTTTAGCATCACTCCTTTATAAGCAGCCTATGAAATTTTCAGCCCACTCATGTCTTGTTCATAAGGCCCTAGAATCATTCAACATCAAATGTCACTGGATGATATGATTGTAATGGCGTAAAGGAAGGAAATAAGATATACACATTATGATGAATTGAAAAGGTAATGATGTTACTGAATTCTACTGTTTATTATTTTAATTTTTTAATATTGATAAGTACATATCAATATGTCGTATTTCTTATGTTTTGTTCCCTTGGATGTTTAAATACGAAACAACTGAGCTATTTCCATATCGATGACAAGTTAAGCAATGCGATAAAGTAAGGTTTATCTGATTGATGTATACGCTGTTGGAATCTTCATTGTTATTATTATAGAAGCATACTCCAAGTTGGCAAGCAAATCCGAAGTAAATATTCGGTTTGTTGATGATTTATATTTTCTTATAACTTTAGTAGTGTTCATGTTACAGTTTTTTTTTGCTGTAATTGATGAGTTTTCATTTTTTTACTTGGCGTCAGGATATATCTGCACATTTGTTTGTTTTCTTGAAAATAATTCTTTGATAATAGTTGAAGGAAACCAAATATGTGCAGAAGATATTGTTTCTGTTCGGAGAAAAAAATCTTCGAAAAAAGTCCGTGTGTATGTATATATATATATATATATATATATATATATATATATATATATATGTGTGTGTGTGTGTGTGTGTGTGTGTATGTATGTATATTTCGAAAGAATTCATGGATTTATATTTAAGTTGTTATTTTTATTACATCAAACGTTATAGAAAATATGCACTATAATAAAGAAAGCTCATGCTAGATGTGGCACAAAGTCAAAGATATGGAACACCCACTGAAGATCGAACTCACTACTCAATCGTAATTTGTCTATATTTCTGAGATGAGGTATTATGTACAGTATTTACATTAGTCGGACTATTGTCCTCATCTTTGTCGCCATATTTGTCACAACGTTTCGGCCGTTGTACGCTGCGGCCTTCTTCAGGTGGTTGGAATTTCGAACTGAAGGACACATGGAACAGTGGATAAAGGCGTTGGTTAGATCCAGTGACAGGACCCAAAGAGTGTAAGTTCAATACCCGGTTAAGGCAGTGGAGAACTTTCAGAGGGTAAAATTAAAAGGAAATAACTGATTGCCGTCATCCATTAATACCTGGAACGTGGAACTAGAACAGTCTACCCCAGTGAGCGAAATAAAGGGTTCAGTCCGTCATTCCAACCACCTGAAGAAGGCCGGAGCGTACAACGGCCGAAACATTGTAATAAATATGGCGACAAAGATGAGGATAATAGTCCGAATAATGTAAATAATAATTTGTTTGTGTAATATATATATATATATATATATATATATATATATATATATATATATATATATATATTACGAATTCTTGATTTAACAATAGCCAAATCAATCTCGAAGGGAAAAAAAGGTTTTAAAAAAGAAAGAGCCAGGAACATGAAAGTCTGTCGAAAATAATCGCACAGATACAGTTTCAATGCCCAAAGAAAAAAACCCCGATACGAATAAATAACTAACTAGAGAGCTCGATACAAACGGCAGGGGTTAGTCAAACCTAGTCAAACCTAATGAGCGGGACAAACCTACCAAAGTGTCACTTAGGCAGATCGTCAGGGTCAGCTGGCCCTGACGATCTGCCTAAGTGAAACCTTGGTAGGTTTGTCTCGCTCATTAGGTTTGACTATATATATATATATATATATATATATATATATATATATATATATATATATAATCATGTGTATACATATATAATATAGACAGGTTTTACATGCATAAATATTTATATCTAATAGCTTTCGATTCGTTAGACGTTATACAGCATGACCATTGATGGCAAGTTACATTTTTGACAATAGTGTTTTTCTTCTCTAAAATTGGTTGCCAACCACGGCTAGAGGACCCTGTTTGCCCTGGTGTTTATCCATAAAAGAGATGGATTCATACCTGTCCTAAATGCATTTTTGTGTAAAGCCAATGCGGCGATTTTCACTCGGAGTTCGAACTCAGGTCTCCGATTTCTCATACCCAGCCACAATCCATGAAACCACACCCATTTGCTTATCCATTATATCATTAAATACACACATATATGAATACAAGTATTTATTGAATATCCTTGGCGGCTAAACTCTTTTTTTCTTAAGGTACACGATGCCAAATTTTGTTCATTTTCAAGAGAAATCAGTTCTGCTTAAGTTTATATATATATAAAATAAATAATATATATATATTTATATATATATATATATATATAAAATACATAATATATATATATATATATATATATAAAATACATAATATATATATATATATATATAAAATACATAATATATATATATATATATATATAAAATACATAATATATATATATATATAAAATACATAATATATATATATAAAATACATAATATATATATATATATAAAATACATAATATATATATATATATATAATATATATAAAATACATAATATATATATATAAAATGCATAATATATATATATATATA
>OZ038513.1:77424914-77497414 GCA_964036315.1 Acanthosepion esculentum
ACCTGAGGAAGTCCTTTCCTATTCTTTGCTTCTCTTATAACTGAAAGGTTTAAAAGTAAATGCAATGTCAATCATTATCTTGTCTTGTTGAACCCTTTTGCGTTTTTGTCCTTTCTTCAATTCTCCCTATTCGCAATTTTCTCATTTTCACTCTCTGTAATCGCCCTGCGTCTTAGTGGCATTATCGCCTTGATTGGGGCGAAACGATTTAAAAAAAAAACTCAAAATAACAACAAAGATGAGGAGAATATTTCATGTAAACAGTTTAAATATCAAAATACTATATCATACAGCAGTACTAAAAATAAAAACTAGACGAGATATCTCTTGACATGGTTAGTAGAACGAAAACAGCGTAGATTAAATAAATGGTTCAATTTAGAATTCCTTGTAGTTTACCTAGATCCATATACACCTGATGAAGTCACAATGGTTGAAACGTTATAACGAAAAAATAATCTGTGGACAAGAGTATTACGAATATAAATTGTGTAAATAGTGACTACATTCATCTTCGATCGCTGAAACTTCATTAACGGCTATCGAATATAAATCAAGCCGAGCATATCAAGAACAATAAAAATCATTTTTACAAAGCCCCGTAGCCACTCAATGTAGAAGGTTACAGAGTAAGAGGCACAGTTTATGGGGATACGTTGGGAAGATAAAGGTTAACCCTAGACTTGAACAGATTAAGAGAAATAGAAGAAAACCTAATCTGAAATAATAGCAACATCATGGCACATCTTAGAAATTTGGAAAATCATGGTTGATAAGTTTATATATTCCTACATGCGTCTTCTCGAGACGACATATCGTATATACATAGAAAACTATATCAGTGATAACGCCACAGTTTACATTTGCTTGCCATATATTGGCACGAAAAAGACGATATTGAGAGAAGAAAATAAAGCATTTTCCTTTACGATATTTTAATGTCAAATGATACCTTCCAGTACTCAAAGATCTATTTTTGATGCCCCGAAACACGCACTTGAGATCGTGTCCTCGACATTTAGACAGAGATTTGTCTGTAAGATTTACACCTGCATCACCTGCACAAGTCACACAAGAATTAGTTTGACAATAATCTAAACAACTTTCTAGGTTTTTTTTATTTTATCTTTTTTTATTTAAATATTTTACAGTGTAGGTGTGCCTTTAAATAAAAATGTTATAACTTTTTGCTTTTGAATTTAATTATCTTATGAAAACAAAACAAAAAAATGTTGAAATCTAATATTCACTTTCAGTTATTATTGTAGAAATTAAAAAAAATATATTACTCCGTTGCAAAATAATCTCTTTGTCTTGGTGTAAAAGATCACCAAAATTTTACAACTTCAACAAGACTTTAACAACACAAATGATTAAGAAATCCTTCAAGGAACATTCGCACTCTGTATTCTATCCCTCTTATTTGACAATTATGATCGTCCAGTTCACACTCCTCCCCGTTTTTTTTTAACATGAGTAGATGTTTATTCTTTGTTTAAGATTGGGTTTTCGGTTCTTGTTAGGCGTAGATAGGTTTGCCTATCGTCCACCTGACGCTCCACAACGGTCTTTTGAACTGTAGATGTTTATGACTTGTTTCTTGTTTATGATTGGGTTTTCGATTTGCCTATCGCCCGGTTCACACGCATCCCCGGTCTTTTGAACAGGAGTAGAGGTTTATCCTTTGTTTCCTGTTTAGGATTGGGTTTCCGGTTCCTAATAGGAGTAGATAGGTTCGCCTATCGCCCGGTTCACACTAATCTCTGGTGTTTTGAACAGGAGTAGCGGTTTATCCCTTGTTTCCTGTTTAGGATTGGGTTTCCGGTTCATTTTAAAGTTTTCTCATTCTCTTTCCCTCCCAGTAGACTCCCTTACGTCTTAGTAGCATTATCGCCTTGCTTGGGGTGAATTGATTAAAAAATATCTGTATTCTCCATAAATCATGTACTATTGATAGAACCGATGTAAAATTTCAGTTAATCTTTCGTAGTTAGTTCATATTATGTGACATATGCATTTGCGAATGGGCTTCATTATCATTGACAGTCCTATGATCGAGTTTAATCTGCAGTGTCGGTGAGCGCTTCTCTTCATATATCTGGTTTGGAAGTCTGGGAATTGGTATTCATTCATGTGTTGCGTATAGGCAGTTAGATCTTTCGGAGACCATCTCCATCCAGATCAAGCCCACAGCCGTTATCTAACTTAAAAATCGCCTTGGTCACGAATACGTGGCCGTTAAATCCCTGGAATTAAATACTCTTCCCCGGCGATTGACTCCAGTCAAGGAAGCCCTCCACCAAGCAATATCTTGTCATCAAGTCTACTGCATTGTGCTGGATGGTCGTTGACCTTAAAAAGTTCTTATGATTGGCAAAAATTATAAGTTTTCATTAAAATAATTCCAGCGGACACAATAGCTTGTAATGTTTACCGATTTTCCTTTCTTCCCATGCTTTCTTTGATTCTGTTATTTAAATTTTGCATTCTTAGATCGGTTTTCATGTGGTGAAGTTACACAATACTAAATTTTCTGGAGAATTGACGTATATTACAAGCACATAATTTTGACTTCAGATCAGTAAAACATATTTTCTTTTCTCCAGAGAGGAACAACGTAATGTTAACTTTTGTGTCGAGAAGCAACAGTATATATTTACTGCAGCGACACCAGATAATAAAAACCTTTTCTCACGTTTGAGCCTTAGAAAACGTCTAAGCAGATTAGATTATGCTTTGGTGATTCATTGTGTTTGTACATCAGTTAGCGATTCTGAAATATAAATCGTCGACTGGGTTTCGAATTATCACTGAGTTCGTCACGTTCAGTTTTACACAAATACGAATGGTATGAACCTATCTTTTCTTCCCCACCGATGTGTTAAATAGCAGTACTGATTGGTTTCTCTTGGCTTCAGTCAGTCAGTTATGTGCCATGCGTGATACACGCTTAGGCGATTATGTATCTTTCCGCAGTAGGTTGCCATTTCTTTCTACGGTAGACCAGTTGCCATCCAAGGCTATAGATCCCGGTCTGTCCCCCTATTTACCCATACCTATGGTGAGAAGAAGAGGATTCATGCCTTTCCCAAGGGTATTAGCACATAAGTGAATGTAATGGATATGGGCGTCAATAAAGGCTAGGGTGAGGAAAACTTTTCTTTCAAAAATCAGTGGGATAGGCTCCAGTAGGCTATGTCCTCCCTACAATCCTAATTGGTTACTGAAGTGACGTGTGATGAATTGAACAAAGTAGAAGTCCACTGAACGCAGGGCGTAAAAGTGAGCAGATGATGTAAGATAATGATTTGCTTTTAGACTTGAGGAGGTTAAGATTGTAACGATCGGAGAAGCACCCCCTCGGGAGACTGCTCCAAAAAGTAACAGGCTATAGGAAGAGTTTGAACTTCATCCTTACCAACGGAATACGAAGAGAATGAGTCAACCCTGTGGACGTGGCATGTCGAATCCCAGATGTAATGCCCTGAACTGGAGGAAGTAAAGAATACACGTCGTCTGAACATTCACCATGAAAATAACGGGAGGCGAGCAACGTTTCGGCTCGGGGAAAGTGGTTGCAGCGTGGAAAATTCAATCACCCACAAGGCCGTGTAGAGGCTTTTGAACTCTTGAATACTTTATCTGAACTGCAATTATCATAAGTAATTTGAGAGTAAAATTAAGATCAATTGTCTTTCGAAAGGTTCGAGTATTACTCGAAGTAAAAATTAATGTTCAAGTGGTTATGGTGGATGAGATGTATTATCTAATTATTATGGTCCAATATCCTAGCACTACGGTTATGGTCCAAGGTTAGGACCAAGGAAGAACAACACGAACACAAGAGTAGGAAAACAGATATATTACAACAGAATAAAAAATACAAGAAGTTGAAGGTGTTAGTATGACTGTCAGTCTGATTTAGAGTGAACTACTATTGTCTCTACTCGTTCCGTCTCGACTCGCTACACTTCTGTTCTCTCGTCTACTCTTGAGAGGCGCAGTCTTTATAGTATCAGGAAGAGTTCATCGTCGTTACAGGTAAGATCCCATAACCCTAATACCAATAGGAGATAGTAGAAAGTGAAGATTATGAAGATAAGGAGGATAGATAACTATTGACCTTTTGACTTGAAGAAATTGAGATTATGGTGTTTAGGGAGGCACCCAGGCAGGTGTCTGCACAACAAAGTAGCAATTCTTGTGGCGGGGGGAGCCGCGTCTCGGTGGAACTTTCTTCCTACATTTGAAACACGGGGGATATGAGTTTGATTCAACTCCATGGATGTAGTATGGATTTTTCATGTCGTAAACGTCTGAACTGGTGAAACTAAAGAATGGCGTTCATCTGAATATTTGCCATGGAATTGGAGATAGAGTAGCGACAGGCTTGTGGGAATGGCGCTGCAAACTGGACAATAATTCTTTCCACACAAGACAGTGTAAATAATATTGAACTTAATGAAAAGGTAAAAAAAAAATGAGGATTGAACAACTTCAAAAAGGAATCCATTTTTGGCCAGTTGTTACTAATTAACCTCATAACTGGGGTAGAAGAGGTGGATTTATAGCATTTCCAAGGTTATTCGCGCGTAAGTGAATATAACGAACCCAACGGGAATTGGAACTCGTCTCCCTGATTAACAATTCCAAGCTATTATCGATTACACCAGCCTCACATTCAAGCTCACAGTTAATGGTATTCTCAACCCGTCACCTATCTAGCTATTGTCCAGGCCGAGATCTTTAGGTCCACGTGTAGTTTGCGGTGAATTTGAGTCTCAATCGACGATCAATGGATGACACCTGATTGAGAGTGTAAACGTTTATCGTCACTTCAATCTGAGCATCATAATGTCGGTAAAAGATTCATAACTGATAACGCACAAAAATGAAGCAGAAATCGTAGAATAAAAAAAAAAATCTAAACAAACCAAAAACTAAGAAAAACAGAAAGGAGAAGTCGAAATAAAGGCATACTTACCCTAGGGCAGTGGTTCCGAAATTTTTAATTCTCAAGTGCCGCATGTCCATTTTAAAACTAAAAATAATACAGAGAGATATTTAAAGGGAGATAACCGTGGATTCGAAGTCAGTACATTATCACTGATACCTCTCTCCACCAAAGTGCGGACATTAGTTACTATCTAAAAATCACAAGGATAAAATTAGTCAATAATTGTTTATATCTATTTATACTGCGACTCATGCATCTGAATATAAGTAAACCGCAATAACTTTTTTAACTTTTGAAATAACATTTTTTTGGCAAATAAATTTATTGAAATTGTTTCTAAATCTCTGATTGTTGTTCAATCATTCCGGCTCACCTGCTATCCTCTTCCGCCTCACCTGCTATCCTGTTCCGCCTCATATGCTAACCTCTTCCGCCTCACCTGCTATCCTCTTCCGCCTCACCTGCTATCCTCTCCCGCCTCAGCTGCTAACCTCTTCCGCCTCACCTGCTATCCTCTTCCGCCTCACCTGCTATCCTCTTCTGCCTCACCTGCTATCCTCTTCCGCCTCATATGCTAACCTCTTCCGCCTCAACTGCTATCCTCTTCCGCCTCACCTGCTATCGTCTTCCGCCTCACCTGCTATCCTCTTCCGCCTCACATGCTAACCTCTTCCGCCTCACCTGCTATCCTCTTCCGCCTCACCTGATATCCTCTTCAGCCACACCTGCTACGCTCTTCCGCTTCGCCAGCAAACCTCTGCCGCCTTACCTGCTATCCTCTTCCGCCTCACCTGCTATCCCCTTCCACCTCGCCTGCTATCCTCTTCCGCTTCACCTGCTATCCTCTTTCGCCTTATATGCTAACCTCTTCCGCCTCACCTACTATCGTCTTCCGCCTCACCTGCTATCCTCTTCCGCCACACTTTCTACCCTCTTACGCTTCGCCTGCTAACCTCTATCGCCTCACCTGCTATCCTCCTTCGCCTCACTTGCTAACCTCTTCCGCCTTACCTTCTAACTTCTTCCGCCTCACCTGCTATCCTCTTCCGACTCACCTGCTAAACTCTTTCGCCTCATCAGCTGTCTTTTTCCGCCTCACCTGCTCTCTTCTTCCGCCTCACCTGCTATCCTCACCCGCCTCACCTGCTAACCTCTTCCACCTCACCTGCTAACTTCTTCCGCCTCACCTGCTACCCTCTTTCGACTCACCTGCTATCCTCTTTCGCCTCATATGCTAACCTCCACCGCCTCACCTGATATCCTCTTCCGCCTCACCTGCTATCCTCTTCCGCCTCACCAGCTACCCTCTTCCGCTTCGCCTGCTATCTTCTTCCGACTCACCTGCTAACCTCTTCCGCCTCATCTGCTGTCTTTTTCCGCCTCACCTGCTAACCTCTTCCGCCTCACCTGCTAACTTCTTCCGCCTCACCTGCTGTCTTTTTCCGCCTCACCTGCTATCCTCTCCCGCCTCACCTGCTATCCTCACCTATGTGGCACGTTGCACAGTCTGGGAACCACTGACCGAGGCAGACAATTTCTTAATATAAAATGTAGTATTTCAAGAGAACCATTAAGGCAACATTAACTTAGGTAGATTATTTTTCGTTTTTATTAACTAGCGAGATCAATTCCGGGTAGACGTCAGACTCTTAACTGATTCTCACTCTGAAACTGATTCCTCGACTGGAATGGAAGTAATAAATTAAGTTCAAGACCAGGATATGTGAGAATTATTCTTTCTTTGAGAATTTTAATTTAGGAAAAAACAATTCTCTAGTAATTGTAGGTTATTCAGCCTTGAGGATTGAGCTTTACTTTTTCTTTCAAAAACATTTTTTTTCGTTTCCTTAATTGTAATTGCTGACATCAAGTAAGAATCTGAAATTGCTCCCCTTCAAAATCCTGTTGACAATATTTTAGACGTATGAGAATTCAATGGCGTGTTGATGCCCTATTTGCGTTTTTGTAGACAGTGGTTTTTAAGGCCACCTTTATGTCCATTCAGTATACCATTTATAGAAAAAGGAAGACAATCTAGCGTCTTCGTTTAAGTGCCTACAAGAACGACGAGAAGAAGAGTTCAAACACATTTTCAAAATAGAATCACATATTAAAGGATTAAACAGATATTTAGACTACCTCAGAGAATATAGTCTCCACAGAGAGCCTTCTACAAGAATCAGCCCAACCGGAACCATGGTAAACTACTAGACGCAAACTATCACATTTCTTACAGTAATGCAACACATAAGGAAAATAACAATAAAAACAAGAACAAAAACAACAACAAAATACTCCGGAAGAGTGAGTCCCACTTAATTTTTTTATTTCTCGTCTCGTTGAAGAATGACAAAGGAGTGTCCGAAAGTTCCGACTTTAAAATCTTTCTTTTCGTGGTCCCGTTTAGTCAAAGAGACTACTATATATAATAAATATCATCAGTCTTATTGAGAATATTTTGATAATTTTGTTGCCTTTTTATTCCTTGAATGTCATTAATCGGCCTATTAAATTTCTCTCTTTCTTTCCCTCTCTATCTCTCTCCCCCTCTCTCTCTCCACACACACACACACACACACACACACACACACACACACACACACATATATATATATATATATATATATATATATATATATATATATGTATTATATAAAAATATTAATTAACTTTTAAATATCAATTTTATCCCGACATCGATGTTTCTTGGTAAAACTTTCAGTTTTCAGGGGTTGTTGTTTCAAACGGTATTTCCATTTTTTTTCAATTTTTTCACTTTGTTCCGCATCTTTTTCAATCCGCTTTTTATTTCGTTTTGCGAATGTAAGGTTCTTTTACACTCTCCTTATATATATATATATATATATATATATATATATATATATATATATATATATATATATATGCGTGTGTGTCTCTGTGTGTGCGTGCGTGTGTGTATTTATATAATCACAATTAATTCAATTATTAAATAGATTTTAAGATGAATAATATGAAACAAGATTATTTTGCCTTATTTTTTGTTTTCTTATATGAGGTCTGTCATTTTGTGGAGCCTTTCATGCAGAAAGTCGAGTGGTGTCTAAGAATTATTAGTGGCACTTATTAATTTCACCTTCGACGGGAGTGTAAAGATTCTAACCATACATAAGTGAAAGCAAAAGTGAAAGTAAAAGTGAAAGTAAAAGTGAAAGTAACACTATTAGTTATTCTGCTGCTATCGTTGTTTACACGAGTCATTAATGAATCTGATAGGTTAAAATAATATTATTATTAATCTTAGATAATGAATGTTGGCCGTATTGTCCATGGAAGACAAGGCTATGGAAGGCCAATTTACGAGAAAAAGAAAAAGTGCCTTAAAAAAGAAAGAGAGAGAAAAAAGCAGAAACAAAAGGAATCGTGAAACGAAATATCAAAAAGAGAAAATAGTTAAAAAAGAAAAATAGTTCTAAAGCGAGAGAACGATAGATAGATAGATAGATAGATAGATAGAAACAGACTGAGATAGATAGATGGATAGGTAGATAGACCGAGACAGTCTGAGATAGATAGATAGATACAAACAGATAGATGGATAGGTAGGTAGATAGATACAAACAGACCGAGATAGATACATGGATAGGTAGATAGATAGATACAGTCTGAGATAGATAGATGGATAGACAGACAGACAGATCGATAGATAGATAGATAGATAGGTAGATAGATAGATAATTACAAACAGACTGAGATAGATAGATAGATAGATAGATAGATAGATAGATAGATAGATAGATAGATAGATAGATAAAAACAGACTGAGATAGATAGATGGATAGGTAGATAGACCGATACAGTCTGAGATAGATAGATGCAAACAGACTGAGATAGATGGATAGGTAGGTAGATAGATACAAACAGACCGAGATAGATACATGGATAGGTAGATAGATAGATAGATATAGTCTGAGATAGATAGATAGATAGATAGATAGATAGATAGATACAAACAGACCGAGATAGATAGATGGATAGATAGATACAAACAGACTGAGATAGATAGATGGATAGACAGATAGATACATATAGTGTCAGATAGATAGATAGATAGATAGATAGATAGATAGATAGATAGAAACAGACTGAGATAGATAGATGGATAGACAGATAGATATAGTCTGAGATAGAGAGATAGATAGATACAAACAGACTGAGATAGATAAAGATAGATATGAACGTATTGAGATAGATTTATAGATAGATATGAACAGATTGAGATAGTTAGATAGGTAGAACAGGGAACATATTAAGATAGATAGATAGATAGATAGATAGAGAGAGAGAGCGAGAGGGGGGAAAGAGATAATAACAGATAAAGGGAAAATGGTAGGACGATAAAAAGGAGGAGATCTAGAAAAGCAAGTAATACTGAAAAGTAATAATAAATGAAAAAAAAAGGAAAATTGTTGTAGAGGCAGAAAGAAAGAATGAGACCAGTGATAGAAAGCGAGGAAAAAGATCAAGAAAGGTAAGAAAGGAGAAAGATAAAAAGACAGAGCAGAAATGATGAAATAATAACACCAATAAAAAGGGGGGGACTTAACTGACAAGGGACAAACGTAGCGAAATGATACAAAGCAAAAATAAGAAAAGAAAAAGACACAGAAAAAGAGGTGTAGAAAAAAAAAGAGACAGACAGACAGTAAATGAAGACGAAATGTAGAGAGTCATATGCGTGAGAGTGATGTAGAGAGATGGTGAAAGAAAGAAGGTATTAAGAAAGCGAAAGTGAGGATGTGAAAAGAGAGAGAGAGAGATAGATAGATAGATAGAGAGAGAAATAGTGAGGGGGTATGTGAGATAGTACAATGTATTTCTAAAGAAAAAAAAAGATCGAAAATAAAAAAAAACAGAAACAATGGAATCAATAAATAGAAATGAGAACAAAACACATCGAAAATATTTTTGTGAAACTGTAGAAGAAAGTACCGCAGGACAGAGGTGAAAAAAAAAATAAACGAGAAAAAAGTACAAAAGACGATTAAAAACTGAACGACACTCCAAAAAATATGTGAGAAAAAGCAAAACTTTAAGTATGACATCAGGTGGTAAGTTGGCCGGGCACATGAACTGCGAAAGAGCAAAAACCAATAAAACAACATAAAAACCCCATTAACATTGATAACTTTAGAGACGTGAATGGGTTGGTAGAGGGTGAGTAGGGAACAGCGTTCCTTTCTTCGGCGTTTTCAATTTTGCACAGTCACATCCTGCGGGGCTTTTACAGAGAATACTTATCTGAAATAATCACATATGTGTATCGCGGCGTATTATATATATATATATATATATATATATATATATATATATATATATATATATATATACATCTTATAAACACACACGTTTTTACCCTAAGACAGGATTACTTGCACATATATCCGCGCGACTACATAACGATTACGACAAATGATACAAAGAAAAACTCTCGCATGAGAGACTTAGACCGCGTTTCGATACATAACTTACTCATGTATACACACAGTCAACCCTTTTATATATATATATATATATATATATATATATATATATATATATATATATATATATATATATATACTCTTTTATAATGCTCATGTCAAAAAATAATACTAAAGTGTGTAGTATTCTAATTCATATCGTAAAGTAATATTTATTTCAATGTAATGTAAAGATTTCAATGGCAATGTAAAGATTTTAAATCAGTTTGGTATCTTATTTACATTATTCGGACTATTTTCCTAATCTTTGTCGCCATATTTATTACAACGTTTCGGTCGTTGTACTCTCCGGCCTTCTTCAGGTGGTTGGAATGTCGAACTGAACCCTTTATTTCGTTCCCTTGGGTAGACTGTTCTAGTTTCACGTGCCATGTTTTAATGTGTGTCAGTTATCAGTTATCTTCTGTTAATTTCCCTCTCCAAATTCTCCACCGCCTTAACTGGGTGTTGAACTCACACTCTTTGGGTCTTGTCACTGAACCTAACTAACGCCTTTATCCACTGTGCTATGTGTCCTTGAGGAATTACTTGAAGAAGGCCGGAGCGTACAACGGCCGAAACGTTGTAATAAAAATGGGGACAAATATGAGGACAATAGTCCGAATAATGTAAATAATGTACATAATACCTCATCTCAGAAATATAGACAGATACAGTTTGGTATCCTAATCTATATTAGAAAGTCCGTTTCATAAAATACTGTAGTACTCTTTTACATTCCATGGAGAATTATCTCCGAGCACAGAATGTTTATCGCTTTAGAAATATTAACCTAACCAAGCTAGGAAGACCGTTAAATTTCAAAATCTACGATTCGACGGAATTCCATTGGCTGGATTTATCCCTTCTTAGGTTTATTCACCTCCCTACACCCCACGTTTTTTGTCTCCCTATCGCTCTTACTAATCACTTAGATTCCTTTCTTTCTCCACATGTAAATTCTTTCATACCTTTTATGAGGAAATTTCCTAATAACGGAAATGGAAAGCATGCTTCAATAACTGCATTTCTAAATAAAATATTCCAGTCGCGTCGTGATTCGCCCACCTGATGAAACGTTAAAAACGTTTTCGGCTTTTTTTCCAACCTTGAAGAAAGATGTACAGTTTTGTAGTGGCAGCGTTCCGTTCGGAAGTGTTTCGCGGGAGAGAGATGTTGGACAATTGGAACACTAGGCATAATTATAGAGCAGCGTACAGGCCTAGTGGAAATGGTATCGTAGAACGAAACCACCGAATTATAAATGTCATTGCCGAGAGAGGAGGGATATCGCCTGCCAAAAGGGTATTTTGGTATAATATGTCACCTAAATCTGGCCAATGTGAAGACACTGTGCCGCACAGAGCAATTTACACATACCAATGGAGACATCCTAGAGTTAGACCATGTTTAACACACTCTGACCGGCCTGAATCTATTCGGATTGGAGAGGTTTGGGTCAAGCCAACTGGAGCCTGCTGCACAACAAAATGGACAAGAGGAACGGTTACCGGGGCGCAGTTGTGCAACAATGTTGAGGTGGATGGTATGCCAAGACATGTTCTTGACCTTAGAGGGATTCAGGAGGATTCAGAGAATGATGGGGACAATGGGAGAAGTTCTCATGAGGCTCAGCCTCAAACATTGCGGAGATCGCAAAGAGAGCGACACCCGCCCAGATGGATGGATGACTATGTAACATGAGATGTGATCATGAGATCAGGGGGGAGTGTAGTTCGAAAAAAAAACTTGCCTCACGGACGTCCGTACGTAAAAAGAATCTCGTGGGGAAGCCATATTGTTTTTATGCTGACAAATTGACGCAAAATCACTGCGACCAAGAGATTTGAGAAAATATAAATATGCAGTGTATGAAAAAGGGGGGAAAAGGAAGTTAGTCTACAAAAGACCAGACAATACGACAAATACAACATCTACAGTAACACTGCATAATATATCTGTAACCCCCTTGCCTTGATCGACCTTCCGTCCTTCTCTTTCTCCACATCCCTTCCTTTACCATTCCTATCTGCTCTTCCTCCAACCCTTCTGTGACCCCATGCGTGATAGTGGCCACCAGCCTTGCTTGGGGTGATACGCTTAAAAAATATATATATATATATTACCAAGTGCTTGGTATACAGATAGCACGTCAGCGGTAGACCGGGCAAAGCGGAAACCATATTGTTTGTCAGAGAGCTGATCATGGGATGTAAGGTGCTTAACCATTTCGGCGTTGATTAAAGCCTCGAAGACTTTACAGAAGAGTGGTTGGAGACTGATAGGACGCTAGTTAGATGAACCAGAAGGCTCTCCAGAGTTCTTAAAAAGAGGGACAACAGATGAGAACAGTCAGCGAGGCAATAGTTATATAGCTTGGAGGGGATTAGGACCAGTTCAGGAGCACATTTCTTCAGGACTACGGCTAGTATACCATTGGTAGGGTTATGTTCATCTCGCTCAATAGAGCCTCAGTTCTAGGGGAAAACCAGGTGTAGATACTCCGGAGGAGTCGAGCGTTGAATTGGATGAGAATTTCCGAGCAATGCATTCAGTTTTATCAGATGAGGAAGTCAGGACTTCAAATTGATTGAATAGAGGAAATATTGTGGATTTGCTGTTGTCCAGCATGCTATTGCAGAGTCGCCAATAATCTCTGGAACCAAACTTGCGAGATGCAATACGTTGTTTCATTCATTCAGCAAATAGAAACCTTGTTTCATTGAGGACACGCTTGCACTCATTACAGGCAGAGACAAAGAGACGTCTGTTGCAGTCACGCCTGTCACTCTGGTACAGACGGAAGAAGGGATTCCTATGGGCAATAGGAGTTGAGCAAGCAGCTGAGAACTAGGTGGGTGCGATTTAACTTTATATTTTATTGCTTGGACGAAGGCCTCGATGCCAGCTTTTACCCAGGAGGAGACACATTTTTGAACGGGGTGGTTAAAAACCACATTCCAGGGGATGTCGCAAAGGAAATCACAGAACGAGTCCCAGTCTACCCGTTGATAACAGAAAGATATTTTGTTAGTAGGAAGTTCTTTGCTGGGGGAGGAGTAGAAAGAGATGTTAAAAGATACTACGGCCTGATCAGAGTTGCCAAGAGAGCAGAGCAAGATTAGAGATGGAGGTAAAACAGAGATCTAGAAGGGAAGCCTTACCGTCAGGGTTACTGGGGAAACGTGTAGGAAAGTCAACCACGTGTGAGGGATTGAGTGATTGAAATGTTAAGGGTCTGTATGCCAGCGAGGACCGTTGCAGAGTGTTCAAGCGAAATGGTATAGTGGGCGTTAAAGTCACCGAACACGAATAGTGTGTAAACGGAAGTAGAGAGATGGCCTTGTCTATATTATCAGAAATGCTATCGAGTACACCATAGTATTGGGAGGAAGGAGAACGATAGAGAAAGAAGAGAAAGCTTACAGAATTGAGGAGATATAGACGGAGATATATACGAATAGTCTGGAGAGTCAAAAGAGAGAGTTCCCTAGCCATCGGGAGATGATCGCGGATATAAAGTCGCAGGCTATGCATGTGGATTTTAGAGTCCTTTCTAAGGTGTGGAAGGTAGCCAGGAATCGAGAAATCAGAGGAAGACATTGACAAGTTAAGTTTAGTCTCGTAGAGAACTAATATATCAGAAGACTTATCAAAGAGGAACGATTCCACACTGTAGAAGTTATCCTTGGACATGACATTTGTCCCGTGGCGTTGGTATGACCGACGATTCAGAAAAATGTATTTTATTTTTTAAAGTACCCCCCCGCATTGTCCTAAGGAGTTAGGGTTGGTGGACAGTGGTCGGTGGGTATGGTCAAGTTTTGGCCTTAGCCAGTACGTAAAATTATGTGCACCCTACATTAAAACGACCATGTGTCACATCCTACCGCCGTTGTTAATACAATCAAAGTGTGGTACCTGTTCTCTTGTACTTTTGAGGTAAGCCAAATCCCAGAGATTCCAACCATTCAGTGATACCTTCATCATTACGTTGACAGTAACAGACTGTAGAAGTTGTTTCAAATGCCACGGACGTTGGAGAAGGAAATGTGAAGGGCTTAGATGATTTTTTAGAGCTGGTTTAGTTTTATTATTTTGATTATTTATGGCCATGTTGAGTTATGTTGGTAATAATAAGGCCTAAACTAATAGTAGCAGAAGGTCATCGTATATAACATGCACAGAAAGGATCTGGCGCAGACGGCATCATAATCTGGCCTTAGGGTTGTCAACCGAAGTTGCGTGCAGGGAGACCTTTCCATGCGCGACATGGCACTTCAAACACCCCGATATTATGCAACTGTTGATCAGAGCAGCCGCTGAAGACGCTACGCAACCAGTCGGGAAAAACAACCAGAGAACTGTCAACCGAGTACCCTCAGTTTGAAGAGATGTTGCCACAGACCGCACACATCAAAAGAGATTCACGACAGTACTACTACGGAGGGCAAATAAAAGGAAAAAGATCCTCAAACCCCTTCCTAAACATGAAACAAAGGAGGAAATTCTACCCCTGTTCAAGTGGGAGGAGCAATCTACCGAGTCCGTGTCCATTATATATTGTAATAAAAATAATGTCTAGTGGTATGAGGCCTGGCGAACAGGAATTGTGTTCTACTGAAACTTTTCCTCCAATCCTATTTGGAAAAATCGTAAAGAAAATTTATTCGGATAAATTATTACGTTTTAGAGCCATTTTAAAAATCTACGTTCGTAGCTTATGCGAGATAAATAGTAAAATATTTACAAAATTAACCATTTTATAGTTTGATACCCATTTGTTTTAAATATCTACAAATGTACATCAATGAATTTTTACCCTGATATATAGTTAGCTGAATTTTGTTTTAAATTATCATTATGTTTGTTTTATATGATCAGTTGGAAAGCGGGGAATTATTTTGCATAATCATTTGAAAAAAAAAGAAGTTATTTTTTCATTATAAACCTACGTACATACATTTTAATATATTCAGTAGTATGGCTTAGCCAAGTAAAGTTCCATATCACCGAAATGCCACTTTGGCTGTGTGATGAACGGGAGACAAGTAGCATGAGAAAGAGTTGAAGACTGGAGTACTCTGGGAATGAAAGAACACTAACTTTGAAGCTACTGTGTCCCTGTAAATTAATTTCTTTTTTTTTGTCTCTCACGTGGTCTCATTTTAATAAACTTACCTGTGACCTTTAATCAAAGTTGTTTTAATGAAAATCTGTTGTCTAAATACAGATTATATGTCTCATGTCAAACTACTCGTTTCCAGCTGCACTCGTCTGTTAGACTGGTTAGTTAATCGCAGACACTCGTGTAGGCATTTTGCGGTTTCTCAAACATCTACAGGTTTGGTTTATTCTGAAACCATGCTGTACATAATCTGGTATGCGGTGTAGCGAAACAACACCACGAAGCAGAAATACACGTTCGCGATTACTCTTGACTTCGTGCTAGCACAGCCAAAAAAGAATTTACTCAGTATAATTCAATAACTTTTCAGTCATTATATATATATATATATATATATATATATATATATATATATATATATATATATATATATATATATATATATATATATATATATATATATATATATATATGTGTGTGTGTATACATTATGAAATGGACAAAGTCCGACAATTATTTAAAGACATTTTTATGTTTAACATTCTTTTTATAGATACAAGTATTTCAGTAAATGCTCTGTTTATAATAAACAATATTAAATAACATTTACCGGCCTGAATGTCCGAGAAATTTTCATAGAAAATATTCGTCTTCCGACAGGATTCGAACCTGTATCCTTTACGGAACCGTCATATAGCCTGACGTGCCTCAACCGATTAATGAATGTACGTGAGAGATTCATGGAAGATTGAAGTTTATAAGCCTTAAATTCGACCTTGCCAACCGAACGATCCTCAGTGGCCGAATCGGTTAAGGCACGTCAGGCTACATGACGGTTCCGTATAGGATACAGGTTCGAATCCTTGTGGAGGACGAATATTTTCTATGACAATTTCTCGGACATTCAGGCCGGTCAATGTTATTTAATACTGTTTATTATAAACAGAGCATTTGCTTAAATACTTGCACAGAGGAGCGTTTCGGTTAGCAAGGTCGATTTTACTGTTTTTAAACTACAATTCTCCATGATTTTCTTTCGTACATTCATACCTGCTCGATGCGTATCCAAATGTAAACAAATGACGTCATGAAATGGACAAAGTCCGACAATTATTTTAAGACATTTTTTTAAAATGTTTATATATATATATATATATATATATATATATATATATATATATATATATAAAGTATTAGGGTGATTTGAATAATCATAATTAATTCCTCGAGCCTAGAAGAATCTTAAACAGAATGTAGAAAGCACTGGACGGCCGGGTTCGAATCTCGGTAGTGGATGCGCACTGCTGATAAGCCCCCAAATAGGACGAAACTGTCGTCCAGTGCTTGAACCGGCTTCTAATGGTCTGGATGTAGTGACTTGTGGAGAAAGTCCGTTGGTATAGGGAGACTTGGATGAGTCACACTGGCGCTATATCGAGTCTAGTTTATTACCTCTTCGTCACCGAGACCTGTTGGTTCAGTGGATATGTCGCTTGCGTTATATCGTGACGGTCCGTGTTCTCGGCAGTGGATGCGCACTACTGATGAGTCACAAAATAGGACGAAACGGCCATCCAGTACTTTCTGCATTCTGTTGAGAATTCTTCTAGACTCGATGAATTTTGAGGATTCTTCTAGACTCACCTCGATGAATTAATTATGAATATATATTTATATATATATATATACGCACACTCATGTCCCCACTACTATAAATACAGGGTACAAATTAAGCAAAAATGAAAATAACACTGAGATCTCATTTTGACAGATATATTTACGAAAATTACACAAAAATATATTGAAATAGTAAAATTATTCAATAAAATCACCATTGGCTTCAGCCACAGCCTCTAGACGACTTCGCCATAAGCCCTGCCTTCAATTCATCTTTCCCATTACAAGGAGTTTTGTTGGGGAGTTAGGTGGCCAGATGAAAGTGGTGATGTGGTCGCAAGAAATGTCTGACATCCATGAGCGTGTTCTCCTGCTTCCGTGGCATGTTACAGTCCTGTTTCCAGAGATAGTGGCTTCCAGCAGCCACCTCTTGACCAAAGACAGCACTTCCTCCTAAAGGCACTTGATGTAGGCCTCCGTGTTGAGTCTGAGGCTCTGTGGGAAGATGAATGCAGGCATAACGTCACTGTCATTAGTGATCATTCCAAACACCTTCGTAATCACCATTAGACTCATCCAACTCTTTTCGAATCTTCTGGACTGTCCTCAGATTGTCAGCCAAACACAATGAAATATTCGTATTGGAGCTTCCGGCATTAGAGAATGCCGTTTCCAAATTTCTAGCAGAGTGAATTGCGTAATGGTACTCTTTTTCTTACAGACCGTGCACAACATTCTGACTATCGTGTACAGTTGACAAAATCAAATCTAATCAACGCGCATCCTTTTATATATATATATATATATATATATATATATATATATATATATATATATATATATATATATATATTATATATATATATATATATAGTCAAACCTAATGAGCCAGACAAACCTACCAAGGTTTCACTTAGGCAGATCGTCAGGGTCAGCTGGCTAAAGAGGCAAAAGAAAACGGGGTATATATAGGCGACAACCAAGACAACACCACGTGACCAAGGAAAAAAGCTGACCCTGACGATCTGACTAAGTGAAACCTTGGTAGGTTTGTCTGGCTCATTAGGTTTGACGAGGTCTTCTCTACGTTTGTATCGAGCTCTTTAGTTAGTTAGTTGTTTACTCGTATCGGTTTTTTTTCTTTGGGCCTTGAAACTGTATCTGTGCGATTATTTTCGACAGACTTTCATGTTCCTGGCTCTTTCTTTTTTAAAACCTTTTTTCCCCTCGAGATTGATTTGGCTATTTTTAAATCAAGAATTTCGACACGAGTATAGTCACCTATATATATATATATATATATATATATATATATATATATATATATATATATATATATATATATATATAAATATATATATTATTTAAAAATATGTATTCATCGAAACAGAAATTACTGTTTCGGAACATAAACCTAAATCCTAATTTACACTTAAAATTAAAGTTTTTGCTCCATTTTGAATAACTTTCGAAAAAATGATTTACTTTTTTAAGCTAAATAGTATTATATAGTTTGAATTGGTTGGGGAATGGTATTACAAAATTTTAAATGGGTGTTGACTTTTTTGACGAATCAGGATACAAGTATAATTTAAGATGCCAAAGTAAATATAGGTTAAGTTTTAGGCGTGGGTTTGTAATATTCTTTCTGTCGGTAATGGCTTCCTTATATGAGCACGTATCAATTTTTTTTTAAGCGAATCATCCCAAGCAAGGCTGGTGGCCACTATCACGCATGGGGTTACAGAAGGGTTGGAGGAAGAGCAGATAGGAGTAGTAAAGGAAGGGATGTGGAGAAAGAGAAGGACGGAAGGTCGATCAAGGCAGGGGGGTTACAGAAGATTTAGAGCGAGAGCAGATAGCAATGAAAGATGAAAGGAAGTGAAGAAGGGAAGTGGATAGATCAAGGCAACTGGAGATGTCGATTGACGTTACACTTAAATAGTTGGAGATTGTATTTGTCAGGGAAACAGGAATAAGGAAGGGAGTTCTACGGGCGAGATGTGCGAGACATGAAGCTATTGGAGTAGAAGAGACGTCTACATCTAACAGTTTCAACGGTGAAGGGGTGGGAACGGGATGCCAGCCTCGTAGGACGCTTAAATTCACGAGGCTTAGGGACAAGCGAAAGCAACTTCTCGGAGCAATTACCGTGGAAGTACTTCACTCTGTTTTTTATTTAGGGGTATACATTAAATAAACTATATTACATTGGCATTTTTATTTATTTTTTGTTTTGTGAAATACATTGCGATTTTCTTAAAAGGGCTTCAATATGATTAAGTCATATTTTATGTATTTATATTTTTATTTGTAAAGATATAAAATACTATACTTTTTATATTTCTTAGTATGCTACATATAATTATGCAAATTTCTTTTATAATTAATTATTTTTAAGTAAACATAATGCAATGTCTACAAAAACCGTTATTTCTTTTCTTTGATTATATATATATATATATATATATATATATATATATATATATATATATATATATATATATATGCACACAGTAGTGGTTACATTACTCTTTATCTGTGTGTATATATATATATATATATATATATATATATATATATATATATAGATACATACATAGATAGATAGATAGTTGTGCATGGTCTGTAAGAAAATTCTATAAAGTTTGCTTTATTTGAAGAGTGAAACTTACAATCACTACACAATATTGATTCTTGTGTACTAACTATATATATATATATATATATATATATATATATATATATACATGCAGTAGTGGGTACATTACTCTCTATCTCTGTATATATATATATATATATATATATATATATATATATATATATATATATATATATATATATATATATATATATAGTTAGTACGCAAGGATCAATATTGCGTAGTGATTGTAAGTTTCACTCTTCAAATAAAGCAAACTTTATAGAATTTTTACTAGGATGAAAATTGGTTCATTTATCGAAATCATCTCAAGGAAAATTGTCGCCTTTCTTCTGTGCTCATATTCAGTTTTATCAAATGTATTTGAATCACTAATTTAACCTCGCAGAGTTCCAGATCCTTTTTATCATTCTTCATTGTTCCAGGGTCCAAGAACCATTAACCGTTTCTTCTAAACTCATTTCGTTGGGAATTTAGTCTGTTTATTTGTAGTCATATCTCCTTCTTGGAGGCTTTCTGACATAAATGCTGGCGTGTAACAAAATGCCGCAGGGTGAATTCATAACAGGACCCAACATTCCTTCATTGTTGCTCCAGTTGCCAGAAACATTCCCACAACTCACGTCTGCACCTCTGAGATGAAGTGCAACACAAATTTGTTGCATAAAATTGTCGGAAATCGTAAAACGATGGATCTGATGATACAAACATCTCTACCTGTTGTCTTTTTACCACTTCCACAGAAGGAGTGCATTGTGAACTTAGGCTTACTACCATTTCTTTATGCCGGGATCTCCCGCTCTGAATCTGTCTTTCCGTGTAACGATAGAGTCTTTCGTCTCTTTCAATGCCAGAACACAACGATTATTTATTCATTTGTATAAAAACTTAACGAAAATGACACTTTACAACAATTTCAGAGCTTTCAAACTAACCACGACTCGGTGTTAATATGTTTAAACCTGAAGATGGTGCAATATTGCATATAAAGGGTGTTCCAATAACTGAGCCCGATTTTAATGTGAAATAAGTTTAAGCATCTAATGATTTTTTCTTTTTCTTTCAGATTTATCAACTTAAGTATTTGGCATTTTCAACCATGGAAAGAATAGCAATCAAACAACGTATTAAAGTTATCGAAGCCTATTACGAAAATGAATGTTCAAACAGAAATGCAATGAGAAGTTCCCAGGTCGCATCATCTCTCAAAACAGCGAAGTCAATTGGCTACCAAGAACGTGCGACTTGACACCTTTAGATTTCTTCCTTTAGGATCATCTCAAAAGTAAGATCTATGCCAACAAGCCAATAAAAATTCAACAGCTGAAGGATGAGATAATAAGGTATATTGATGAGAATCGAGGAGCAACTATGCAGACACGTCTTCAAAAATGTTGACCATCGAGTGGAGGTGTACCACCAAAGCCTTGGCGGACATTTGGGCGATATTATTTTTCACACATAATTGCCATGACTTAAATAACATGATCCAATAGTGAAATAAATAAATTTTCACCAATAACACTGATTTATTTACTGCTGACTTTGATCCGTCTTAATGAAACACCCTTTACTTGCAGTTTACATTAACTAAAATTGGATGATGCGATACCCGTTAATACATGAGGATTGTTTTTACCAGATGTTTGGTTGGTTTATTTTGTTTAGTGGAATATCAACACCTCTATGGGTTGTTTAATGCAAATTTTACGCTTTCAACTACAGATATTTTTAATACAATTTTATATTTTCACGGTAAATATATGTTTTTTAGGTATATAGTTTGTAGGTCATAAAAATATACTGTTGGTAATTGATGTGGACCCGAAGTAGGGGCCACGGAAGGAAAACACGGAACCCCGGTTAGAGGTAAGAAAGATATATTAAACAGAAAGGTTACAAAGAATAGTGTAAGCAGAGCTTACTATCCAGTGGTGTCCGATATTGGTATCGTACGCGGCTGCGCATTACTGGTGCTACTACTATGATTTACATAATAATATAGTACTGGGAGAGTCCATGATGTAGGGAAGTATCGGGCCCACAACAGTAATTTTATTACAAATATATATTTTAAATTTTTTTAGTGTTGCATTAGTTTAGTGGTCATTTTATTATAAAATATGTATTGTTGATTTTTGTTTGGACGTCCACTATTTGCTCTTAGTTGGGGCCCTAACAGGTGCTACCACCCCGTTCAGGGTGGACCCGAGAACAACAACAGTTAAGAGGTGGTTCAACGCTCCTCACAAGCTCCAATCTCTCCATCAGAGGCCCTGCTGCAGGTTATCGTCATACCGAGGACGCGCCAGCGAACCGTACAGTTATGCTGAATGCTTGTTCGTTTTTAACATGCCGTAAATATTTATTTGTCTGACTTTGTTTAGCGGCATGTCGCTTTGCGGGTTATCACTTCATTGGCAAAGTCCGGAGGTGAATAAAAGACAATTTTACGCATACTTCCCTACATCATGGACTCTCCCAGTACTATATTATTATGCAAATCATAGTAGTAGCACCAGTAATGCGCAGCCGCGTACGATACCAATACCGGGCACCACTGGATAGTCAGCACAACAACAACGCTAGACTCTCATTAAAATTAGCAATACAGGTGGTCATATGATTTTGATCTTTTAAGTCACGGACAATGTTTGTTGCTTTAATCATTTCGCCTTAATTAAGGCAATAATGTCACTGACAGTAAAAGAGAAGGAAGGACTATAAAAGAACGGTTATTCCGGAAGACAGAAGCAGACGACTGTTGTTGTGTTTGAATTTGTGGGTGGCAGAGAAGCAGGCAAATCAGAAGCGATTTCCACAGGTAAGAAGTGTGAGAAAAGAAACAATTATAAAAGAACTTACAGATGCCTGTAGCAAGTTTAAAAGTAAAACTGTGAGACCTAATTGCCGATCTAGTTGCTTGCTTAAATTCATAAATTCGAGGCGCCAAAGAGGAAAGCTCTCCAGAACCATCGCTGCAGAAATATTTTTTTAGAAAAGACAGAGGGAAGCCACGTTATATTGGTGAAAATGTGACAGAAGTCGAGATGCCAGGTCAGGATAGATTACATTGCAGTTTCTTGAATTTTGTAAAGAATCTCGTGATATACACCTTTGTGAAAATTAATTATACAGGAAGATGTGGAGGGCCATGATCACTTACACTCTTGTGCAAATTAATTGAAATAAAACATATAATTCCATTATCATTTACTTTTTTCGTACTTTTCCAATGAAACATGACCCAGTGCACATGTTAGTCCTTCGTATTCCACAAAATCATTCCTTGCAGAATTGCCCACACATTCTCGATTATATTTAAATCAGGAGTTTCCAGGCCAATCTATAGTACTTTGATATACTCACTGGTAAGGCTTGATAGTGTGATCATGCCGCGTTACAACTTTCGCACGCTTCCTTGGTATAACGTCCATTGCAGACAATGGTTGTAGGACAACTAATCGATAGTCGAGACAGTAGTGTCTGGGTGTGATGGAAATCTGATGTAATCTCGGATGACGCGATATTTTTCAAGGTAAAAACAAAGTTCATCATACACCCCGAAAATAGATTCATATTACTGCACGCCGCTGCAAATGACCAGATCCAAGGAAAAAATAAAAAGCGATAACACCGGCATTCCGCTTGATCTAAAACTGACCGTATAGTGAAAGAAAGGAAACTAAAGCGGCTGATTCGATTCATTTTCACAAGGGTGTATAGCACGAGCACTATATATTGCAGCAATATTCAATGCTCGGACGAATGGTAAATTTGTAAATGTGCAAGATAGTTTCTGGCGAGAAAAATTGTCTGGCACGGCACAGTGAACTACCTTTGCTAGCAGTAGACCAAGCAATTGATTCAATATAATTATTCCACTCCACATCAGTGGAAATGTTAAATCCAAGAAAGCGTAAAGAAAGTGTTTCTTTCCTGGAGGTTAGCATCGGCCATGTTGATAGCTGGTAGAAATGGTTGTCTAGGGTGATTAAATAAAAGTAGTTTTGTTTTGGAGGCGTTAAAATTTGCAGGCCATTACTTGCCCCAGTTAACCACTGATTAGAGGTCGTTTTCGAGAGATTTATTAGAAAAAGCGAGATTTTTACCTGGATTGGAACAATGACTTTCGGAAGTGCAAGTAAATACACTTGAAAAATTATTTTCTTTCTAGTTCTTTGTTCACCTGCTTTTGTAAAAGAGACTTTGTAACTAGAGAAACATGTAAAGGATAAAGTTTAACTTATGTTGTATCCTGTAGCAACGACCACTGCTTCCTTGACAGAATGCGCTTCCATCAATAGCATAAAGACAGAGGGTTGTAGATTTAGAATTTATAAATAATGCGCCAAGTGGCAATTTCATTTTTTTTTTCAATTCCTTTTCATTTTAATGTTTTGTCTTTGTTTTTGAGAATTTCTTTCGGATCCGAATTTTTTTCGTTATTTTTCCCTTTTTCATTTCTTCTTCTTTGTTTTCATTCTTTAATTTCCTTTCTTCTCTCTCTTTTTCTTTCTTTCTTTCTTTCTTTCTTTCTTTGTCATCAGTTTTCTCTTCTTTCGTTTTCTTTATTACATTCACTTTCTTCTTTCATTTCTTTCTTTTAGTTGCTCTTTTTCTATATTATCTCTTCCTTTTTATTTTCTAATTTCTTTCTTTCATTTTTTCTTTCATATTTTTCCTCATATATTTTCTGTAACCTTGCAATCCTTCTTAATTTTTTGTCATTCATTTTTTCTATTTCTTTTTTCTTTCCTATTTTTTCATTTCATTTTATGTTTTTTCTTTCTTTCTGTCTTTCTTTCTTTCTTTCTGTCTTTCTTTCTTTCTGTCTTTCTTTCTTTCTGTCTTTCTTTCTGTCTTTCTTTCTTTCATGGTTGACTGCTTACTTGCTTTAGTATATTTTTCTTTTCTTTTATCCTAACTTTTCCGTCCTTCATTCGTTCCGAAATTCTTTGTTTCTTTTTTAATCTAATATTTTTCTTTTCCTTCTTTCGTCTCTTTCATTTCTCTTTCTTTCTTTCTTTTTCTTTCTTTCTTTCTTTCTTTCTTATCTCTTCCTTTATCTTTTTCTTTCTTTCTTTCATTCTTTCTTATCTCTTTCTTTATCTTTTTTCTTTCTTTATCTATTTTCTTTCTTTATTTCATTCTTTCATCTTATATCTTCCTTTATCTTTTCTTTCTTTCTGTCTTTCTTTCTTTCTTTCTTTCTTATATCTCCCTTTATTCTTTCTTTCTTTCTTTCTTTCTTTCATTCTTTCTTATATCTTCCTCTATTTTTTCTTTCTTTCATTCTGTCTTTTTCTTTCTTTCTTTCTTTCTTTCTTTCTTTCTTTCTTTCTTATATCTCCCTTTATACTTTCTTTCTTTCTTATATCTCCCTTTATACTTTCTTTCATTCTTTCTTTCTTTCTTTCTTTCTTTCTTTCTTATATCTCCCTTTATACTTTCTTTCTTTCTTTCTTTCTTTATGTATTTCTTTCTTATATCTCCCTTTATACTTTCTTTCTTTCTTATATCTCCCTTTATACTTTCTTTCTTTCTTTCTTTCTTTATGTATTTCTTTCTTATATCTTCCTCTATTTTTCTTTCTTTCGTTCTGTCTTTTTCTTTTTTCTTTCTTTATGTATTTCTTTCTTTCTTTCTTTCTTTCTTTCTTTCTTTCTTATATCTCCCTTTATACTTTCTTTCTTTCTTTCTTTCTTTCTTTCTTATATCTTCCTCTATTTTTTCTTTCTTTCGTTCTGTCTTTTTCTTTCTTTCTTTTTTTCTTTCTTTCTTTCTTATATCTCCCTTTATACTTTCTTTCTTTCTTATATCTCCCTTTATACTTTCTTTCATTCTTTCTTTCTTTCTTTATTTCTTTCTTTCTGTCTTATATCTCCCTTTATACTTTCTTTCTTTCTTTCTTTCTTTCTTTCTTTCTTTCTTATATCTCCCTTTATACTTTCTTTCTTTCTTTCTTTCTTTCTTTCTTTATTTATTTCTTTCTTCCTTATATCTTACTCTATTTTTCTTTCTTTCGTTCTGTCTTTTTCTTCTTTCTTTCTTTCTTTCTTTCTTTCTTTCTTTCTTTCTTATATCTCCCTTTATACTATCTTTCTTTCTTTCTTTCTTTCTTTCTTTCTTTCTTTCTTTCTTTCTTTCTTTCTTACCTAATGACGTAAACAATTTCACCAGTCGATTACAACTTCTGGTAGGTTTATTACTTGAATCTCGCTGGCAGGATAAAATAAGAAATTTCTTTCCATTCATTCTTTGCGTACAAATACAATAGAAAAAGTTAAGAAAACCAAACAAAATTCCGAAACGAACGGAAATGGCTTTAAAGACTTCCAGTATCGATATAGTATCGGAAGCCGGTGGAATCCTGAAGACTTCAGGCGAATTTTTTCAGTGTGGGTAAGTTTCGGGTGCATATTTGTTGATGCTTAAGGGAAAATTTCCTTACAACGAAATTAAAAAAAAAAATGAACACGACAAATTTCGACAAAAACAACAGATATTGAAAGAAACGCTAAAGTTACAAATGAAAAATAAAAAAAATAACAAAAAATGTTGCGCAACATTTCTTTGTTTGAACTCTCAAAATACTTCAAGATTTTTTTGTATTTATTTCCGAATTTGTTTCTTTGAAAAATGAAAAACATTTTTTTAAACTCTGAAATGTTTCACCTGTTTTGCGATGTAATTTTAACACATTTGATAAAATACTTAAAATCTGAACAAGCTTCTGAATTTAAAGAAACCTTATAAATAAAATTATTTAACGATACTCAAAATTTTCTTTCAATAAAGACAATCTCTCTCTCCGTCTCCCACGCACACACACATACAAACACACACATTTCCACTTACATTCACCTTAAGAAAACCCGCGATAGTTGTTTTTAACAAAGTCCACATCAAGAGATGATCTTGAAGTCAGGTATAGCTTTAGGATAAATATATTATCTCTAAAGGTGGTTTTGGTTCCATCTTAATCTGCAGAATGGTCTCCAGTGCGCTGATATTTTTTTTTTGGTATTCGACATTCTTTTCATCCAATAAAGTTTTATCAAATCAATTTTTTATATTTTTAATAATGGTGCTTCTATCAATCTCTAGTAGAAAAGTCAGGTGTCTAACAAGAGGGTCGGAAGCGTAGATATCATAGAAATGTGCTATATCTACTAATTTGACTAAACTGCCAATCCAACCAAACCGCTAAACCTACAAATCTGGAGGTCGGACTATAGGAGTTGAGAGGAAATAAAAAAACTCTTTCATAAAATCAGAATAGTACAATAAAGTAGACATTAGGTTTTAACCGATTCGTTCTTCTGTCTGCATGAGGTTGGCTTTAAATAGCAGTGGGATTAACGCGATCGCAAATCTGATTGTAAAATATAATTTTTTTATCCGAATCTACATCAGATGTGGGAAAAAACAGAAAATCTTTTTTCAGCTGAATTTAGAAACACCACTACCACCACAAAAACAACCACCACCACCGCCACCACCACCACCAACAACAACAACAGCACTATCAACAACAACTACACGACCACCACCACCACCACCACCACCACCAATAACAACAACAACAACAGCAACAAAAACAATACCACCAACAAAAACAACACCACTACCACCACAAAAAACAATAACAACAGCAACAACACCACCGCTATCAACAACAACTACATCACCACCACCCATCACCACCACTAACAAAAACACCACCACCATCAAAACCAAGACTACCACCAGCAACAACAACAACAACACCACCGCAACCACCACCACCACCACCACCACTACCAACAACAACAACAACAGCAGCAACAACAAAAACAACAACAACAACAATATCACCAACAAAAACAACACCACTACCAGCACAACCAACAATAACAACAACAGCAACAACAACAACAACAGCAATAACACCACCGCAACCACCACCACCAACAACAACAACAACAGCAACAACAACAACAATACCACCAACAAAAACGACACCACTACCAGCACAACCAACAATAACAACAGCAACAACACCCCCGCAACCACCATCACCAAAAACAACGCCACCAGAAACCCAGACAAGAAAAATACAACCACCACCACCACCAATAACAGCACCTCCACCACCACAAACTCCAAGAACAACAAAACCACTAACACCACCACCACCACCACCACCAACAACAACAACAACAACAACAACACCTTCCCTTCCACCATCAACAGCAAAACAAGGAAATAAAATAGCTGAGACTTGAAGCTACAGATAAACGACTTCGAAATCTTTGAAATGTATTGGAAAAACTGTTCAGCAAAGAAGGATGAGAGTTTCCTAGATTTTCATATGAACAAGAAGGATGAAGAGACTCTGCGAGATTCCCCAGTCGAATGATTTCATTTCCCCTTTTATCCTATCGATGAGGAATATGCCAGAAAAAAGGCACTGGATATAAGGGCAACACTAGAAATGTGGGTGCCATTTAAATGCATGTTAAATAATTCAGATAAGCGTTCGAAAAAGTTCCGAGAAAAAAACAATGACTCGAAATAATTCAAGAATATTAATCACATAAAGCTGCAGATTTCATATATAACGCATACTATACATAAATACTATCAGATAGATAGATACATAGATATCGTTCTTTATAATTATCACAGTTTCTTCATATGTATTTATATATCCATGCATCTACCTCAGTCTAATCATGTCTTTCCGTCTGTCTGTCTCTCTATATATCTATCTCATTCTGTTCATGATCTATCCATGTATCTATCTCAGTCTATTCAATCTATGTCAGGTTATGTATATCTATCTATCTATCTATCTATCTATCTATCTATCTATCTATCTATCTATCTATCTAATATTATTCATTTCTATCTATCTATCTATCTATCTATCTATCTATCTATCTATCTATCTATCCCAGTCTATTCATTTCTATTTAGCTACCTATATAAAGGGTGACCCCAAAAAACGGGAACTTTTAACAATCCAATAAAACCAAGAGTGAGGGAAGAAAAATATTTAATTCATAGTAATTGAAACCTTAAAACATGCCATTTAAGAAACAATGATGGAATTTTCATTTTTTTTAAATTATGTCCTGTAGATGGCGTCCTCCTGTACGAATGCATTCTTGAAATCTGCTGTTGAGATTCCTCATTGACTGCTGCAACATCTCAGCGGGGATACTGTGAATTTCATTCTCGTTACTAAAATGGCGAAATGTTTACTTGCTCATGTCTGGCAATACACCCTTCAAAAATTCCCGTTTTTAGGGGGTCACCCTATATTACAAAAGAACAAATGCATTACATATAGTTCTGTACATTTTCTGCGTAGTTCTTAAAAATATGAATAAATTCCCGTCTTTTTGGGTCACCCTATATAAGTCTGTTTAAAGCTATTATTCTCTTTATGCCTATCTATCTATCTATCTATCTATCTATCTATCTATCTCAGATTATTCATTTCTATCTATCTATCTATCCATCTCAGATTATTCATTTCTATCTATCTATCTATCTATCTATCTATCTATCTCAGATTATTCATATCTATCTATCTATCTATCTATCTATCTATCTATCTATCTATCTATCTATCTATCTATCACAGATTATAAATTTCTATCTATCTATCTATCTATATCAGATTATTCATATCTATCTATCTATCTATCTATCTATCTATCTATCTATCTATCTATCTATCTATCTATCTATGTGTGTATCGATCTATCTAAGTGTAAGATAGGTTAATACCAATGTCCAAACATTATATTTTAAAAATTGCTCAATACAGTGCAGAGCTTAAGAATAATAATGATATTTATTAAGAATTATAAGAAAAACGGTGACATCAATGCCATCATGTTTTATCAGAGTTTCTATGTCTTTCTTCAGGCTGTGGAGTATGAGATCATTTTAAAGTTTAAGGTATACCCCTCCGTTCAACCAAATGTTTAGTACTAAGCTAGGACATAAGTTCTTAGCTTTAATTGTAAAACACTTTCCTACTAATAGCAGACTTAGCAAGATCTTTAATAAAAACACCTTAAAACTAAGTTACAGTTGCACCGAAAATCTAGAAAGTATCATAAAAAAAAATAAAAAAATCCTGGAAAAACACGAATGTCAAAATAGTATTAATAAAAATCCTAAACTAAAATGAAACAAAAATAATGAAAAATCATGTGATTGTAGAAACCCTGAAAACTGCCCGCTGGAAAATAAATGCAGCACAAAATCTGTGGTATACCAATGCACTATCTTATACATTGAGAGTCCTAACACTGAAAGGATATACATTGGTACAACGAAGACTGAATTTAAAATTAGATGGAGACAACACAAAGGCTCCTTCAATAATATTAGAAATAGAAATCAGACATCACTATCAAAATATTTTTGGCATTTAAAAGAAATGAATAAAACACCAAAAGTAAAATGGAAAATAATAAATAGAACAAGAACTTGAAAAACCTGGGATGACACATGTCCTTTATGCCTACTTGAAAAACTACACATTATTAAGTTTCTAAATAATGAAAATTTATTAAACCATAGACATGTGTTAACGGTTTTTGCCGATATCAACAAATTTTCGCATTAAATAATTAGCATAAAAAAATTAAATTTCATAGTCTAATAAAAGGTTTAAAATCTTTACCCAATCATGAGATAGAAAAAACCCTTTATGAAGTCGTCAAAAAACAAATTGTAATTCAGTGCGATGCGTTTATGTACAAAACAGCCCTTTATTAAAAAAAAATGAAATAAAATTCTTTAGACACTTCACGACGTATTATGGTGCCAACAGCTATCTTACGCTGTGACTGACCAGACGATGTGCGTAAATGAATGCCAAATAGATACCCCACCCTACCTCGGCTTGACCTCTTTCCGAAGATGACTGAGATGTGGATAAAAATTAACTGTTAGACCCCTTATCAAAATGGTCGCCCCAGCCGTTTCCATAGTAATTAATTTTGTGAATGAACATGCTTAGAAAGATGCGTAAATTTCAACATTGGTTATTCCTAAATTTTCGCTTGAGGATGAAACAGGGCTTGATACCTTAATTCAATTTTATTTTATATAATTATATTGAGGGTTTCGGCTCTTATGTAGCGAAGGAATCATATTTATAAAAAAATAATAATTATATATATATATATATATATATATATATATAAACGTACATACAAAACTATATAAAGAAAAATCATATACATACATATATATATATACGTACATACACACATACACACGCGTATATTTATTTATCTCCGTCTGTTCATTATCTATCTATCTATCTATCTATCTATCTATCTATCTCAGGTTATTCATTTGTATCTATTATCCATCTCCGTCTGTTTATATCAATCTCTCTCTATTTCTCTATCAATCTATCTTGTTCATATCTATCTAGCTATCTATACTGTTGACATCTATCTATCTATCTATCTATCTATCTATCTATCTATCTATCTATCTATCTATCTATCTCATTCAGTTCATTATCTATCTATCTATCTATCTATCTATCTACCTATCTATCTTCTTCGTCTCCTTTACTAACCCATCCCCTTAACAATGCATTCGATTTCACGGGGTTCAATAAAGTAAAGGCGTTCACTTCGTACAGATCGGAATCAAACCCGATGGAAATGTCCATACGTATAAATCCCACCTGAGATTATTTATTTATATAAATGTTTCTGTATTATTTAAAAAGTAGACAACAACATCAATAAAATATTTTTTCAAAGGTGTAAATGGAAAAGAAAAAATCGATAATTTTTTGTTTAAATAATCTTATTGGGATGATTTTCCAATCTAGTAATGAGCACCTGATCCTGTGTCTTCTCATCTTGTCGTTGACTTATTAAAAAAAAAAGAAGTGTGATGGACTGCTGAAAGTTTCGAATTTCGGATAAAATTTTTTAATTCCTCTTTGATAATTGAAAAAGAAGAATACGAATTGATAATAAACGGAAGAAGAGATGAAAACAAAGAGTGTTGAGTATTTTATTTCCTTTGGACAGAAATAAAACATAAACATTAATACTTACTGCAAAAAACTTTAAAAAATTGAATCAATTAAGTAAATGCATGGCAATTTTTTGAGACAATAAAATTCAAACGAGGAATTGAAAAATTGATTTTGATAGCAGAAAAGTTTCTATAAATTTAGACAGAAAGTCTTGTCGCATTTGAAGATCGAAAAGAATGAAATACTTCTTTCGTCTCATTATCGATAACATAAACTGACATATATATTATATTGTCGATCCTGTCGGTTTTATATTTCTTTAAGATTCGGTGCAAAGGTGCGTGCAATATCTTTTTATTCTCTTCATCTTATATATAAAGTACAGTGTATGTGCGTGTGTGTGTGTCCAAGCAACTTCTCCACTCCCACTGGTCTGATTTCAATGATTCACAGCTCATTGAAAAGCCTTAGAAAAGTTAGGCGCAGGGAACGATTTTCGTTGAGCTCATATACAGGGTTGTCAGATTATACGAGGTTAAAAATATAAATTAATATATTACACTAGCCATTAACATTGCTTTCATGGTTCAAGCGGAGTAACTCTTATTTTCCTTTTGTATCCAAAATTGCTGTACACGTTTTATTATAAACTAGCTCCTGTGAGGGACTCTTGGTTTGGCCATGATCACAATAGTTAGGGAGGAGTAGATGCGATAGGCAGCAATAAACTACAGAAGAACTCAAAATTGATCGCTGTATTTAATTATTGAATTATTGTTTAAGCTTACCTTTTAAAAGTTCAACGATAATTCTTCTGCAGCCACTTAAAGGCGATTTGATGTACGTAGATCCTTATTTTCCGAACAAACAATTAATTTTATTTCATGGATGAGAGAAAAGGGGACAATTTATAAGATAAAATTAATATAGTGTAAAGATGGGAAAATAGAAATTAGAATTGGTTATACATTCAACATTTGAAGAGTCAGAAACAAAATAGCTAATTAAGTAAAACCAATATAAGAAATCAATATCAATAAATGCCAAATTGGAGTTCAATTCTCACACGAATTCTGAGATTAAAAAGCCCAACTCTTGTTTATAGCCCTGGGGGACAACTTCCCAAGGCCGCGCCCTCCCATTGCACAAGAAGGGGGGATCGGTGCTCGCACCGAGGCCAGCGCAAACGACGGTTGCGGAAGCTAAGGTCAATTTTTGTCCCTGCCTGAGTGCGCGCGCTCGGGTCCCCACTTTAAAAAGTCCTTGTGTCACATCTCATTATCGTGTAATTTCTATATCCAATGTTTCACCCAAAAACAAGGCTCAAGAGCCTTTAAAGGTAAATGATTACTGAATGAGAGTGTTTTATGAACAAAGAATAATAGGTTATGAGTACGATGAATAAAGTTTGACCTTAGACTTGAAGAGGTTAAGATATTGTGGCCGGAGAAGTATACGCATGGGGATTTGTTCTACAAGCATCAGTTCTTTGACAAAAGTTGTTCGAATGGAATTTCCTTCTTAGAATATGATAGAAATGAGGAATGGTTCGCCACTTTGTATATTGGTATGGCGGGTCATAGCTGTAGAGCTGTGAACTGGTGGAAATAAGGCATCTACCTCGTTAGATCATTTTTCATTGAAATTGCGATGCAGTAGATATAGGCTTGTGAAGTTCTGCTTGTAGGAAAAGAGTTGTAGGGGTGGGGGAAATAATTCATTAACCAAAGGGTCGCGTAAACGCTTTTGTATTTTTAAATTGTTCGGACTGTTGTCCTGATCTTTATTGCCATATTCACGGCGTTTCAGCCGTTGTACACTCCGGCCTTCTTTAGGATCTGTCTATATTTTTAAATGAGGTACTTGAACTATTTACACTATTTACATTGTTCGGGCTATTGTCCTCGTCTTTATTGTTATATTCACGACGTTTCGGCTGTTGTGTTCTTCAGCCTTCTTCAGGTCAGGAGTTACTAAGCTACCCAGATAGTTCAAGTATTTCAAGTGTTTCATAAAGACGTTCCCAATACATAGTTCGAACCTTGGGTGTTCCAATACCGTTATTTCCTTGGGGTTTCTGGTGTGGTGCAAATAATAACTTGAATATTACGCAAGCCATTGGCACTGATTTTTCTCTTAGTTTTTCTTCCTTAATATTAACAGGGGAGCAACACGAATGATATTAACAGAAAGTCGGATATAAATTCTAATTACAAACGAAATAATTCGAGACAAATCAAAACGTAACGATAAAAATAATGTTAGTATCACTGGCCATTAGAAATAAAGTCAAGCCTCTTCTGGGGATTTGGTTTACTCTGATAAATTCTGCGAAAACCGTTTTTTGAAGGAATGTTAGCATGTTTAAGTTATTTTCACTCAAACTAACAGCAAAGATGAGGACATAAGTCCAACTGTAAAATGTGGCCCCGAAATCCAAAGACGCATTTAAATAGTAAAAGATGTCTTCCAAAACTATATAAAGTATGAAGAAACAGAAAAAAAAAAATTTGCTAAACTGTAATATAATATCCGCCCGGTATAGAGTAGTGAATGCTGGACAATTTCCTCAGAGATGAAGAGATGACTGTAAACAACATAGATGTGGCTCTACTGGAAGATGCTGAGAATCGATTGAGTAATGAAGAATTTTTAAGGAAAGTGGAAAAAAGGACACTTATAATTAGAGTCAGAAAGAGACAGGTGACATTTTTGAGATGCATAATGATGAAAAAGAGCTTGGAAAATTTATCATAAACAGGACTGAAGGAAAGAGGATGACAGAAGATGCAGAACGAGGGAGAATTAAAAAAAACAAAAGTCTTCAAGGAACGAAGAAGAAGAAGAAGAAGAAGAAGAAGAAGAAGAAGAAGAAGAAGAAGAAGAAGAAGAAGAAGAAGGAGGAGCAGAAGAAAAAGAAGAAAAAGAAGAAGGAGGAGAAGAATGAGAAGAAGAAGGAGGAGGAGGAGGAGGAGAAGAAAAAGAAGAAGAAGAAGAAGAAGAAGAAGAAGAAGAAGAAGAAGAAGAAGAAGAAGAAGAAGAAGAGATAATGGTAATCCCTCTTTGCAGGAACTCACACAGAATTTATGTTACCATGTTCTTTCAAAACACGGAAAGTTCGGGATAAGTAATTCTTTGAATATTTGGATATTTTGCTGTAGTTGTTAACTACATACAGTTACGGCCGTAGTGTAGTAATTAGTGAACTGATTTTGAAAAGAATTAATAGTGAGTTCGATCCTTGTTAATTTCACATTAAACAGTTTAATCAAATAATGCTTTACTACGTGCATTCCGATTTCTATAGACAACAAGGAACAAATACTAAAGCGTGTTATTATCGTTACTATTATTTCCTTTGATTTCTCTTGTATACACATTTCTATCTGGGTCCTAACCAGAGACCTAAGGTCAGAAATGGCTTCATTACATTTTCCAATGAGCATTTTTGTAAAAAACGAAAGAAAAAAAAACAAAAAACAAAAAAACAAAGATCACACGCATTTTAAAGCTCTTCGTAATGTGTCAGCTGTACTGTACTTATTTTAAAAACATTTCTTTAAGGCATGGGCTACCAAGAATGCCTTCAATTAGTCTATTGGAACTTTTACTAATCAATCCGATGGCTCCAACTACAACTGGAATTATTGATGCCATCATGTGCCACATTCTTGAGATTTCCACTTAAAGATCATTGTATTTTGATAATTTTATTTTTGAATATATTCAACGATACATTACAATCTCTTGGGACTTTCATGTCAATAAGAAAGCACATTCTGTTCTTGTAGTCATTGAATCCGATGTCTGGGCGATGAGCTTTGATTCCGTCTAGTTGTATTATAAAGTCCTATTATTATTATTATTATTATTATTATTATTATTATTATTATTATTATTATTATTATTAATAATTGACATGGCTTTCTTTCGTCTTGTTCCTATTACGTTTCCTCGCCATTCCCAGGTCTTTCTTTTAAGATCGTTATACAAGGTTTAGCATTTGAATAAACGTCAAACATTTTTATAAAAGATGCACTGGTTATATTAATTCCAGAAAACCTTGTGCCATGAAAATGTTCTCCAAATAAAAATTCATATGAGTCATATTCTTAAAGCCTCGTCAGATTAAGATTGTCATGCGGATGTCATAGATGGCATCAAAGGCGTCCAGATATATTTAAAGTATTAGTTGCATACAATCACTTACTGAGATCAATGATCAAAAAGGCTTCGATACTACCGAGTAACAAAGAAAGAACTGTACGAAATAAGAGAAAGCACATCACTTGAGGACGTTTAACAGCAGTAGCAACTAAAAGGGAGAGCACATGTAACTCGAAGAGAAGTTAATGATATAATTAAAATTTAGATGCTCTATATTATTCCAAAAGCAAAAAACGTTAGCAAGGAAGCCCCTCCTACTTTTATATTGGAAAAGGCAATAACTGAGCTTGAGAGACCCTATGTTTCTGAAAATTTCTTTTGATAGAACAAGTTTTATAAATTTCAACCTGTAGAAGTACTGCCCGGTCAATTTGTTACAAATGCTTCTAAAACAATAAAAGACTTCATTAATAGAAGACAAAATATTAATAAACCAAAACTTGGAGGAATTTACTCTATCACCTGTAATCATTGCCACAAAAAAAAATGCATCTAATTTCTCATCTCGACTTCAGTCAATTTCTCACATGACGTGACTTCCTTTAGTCTTTTCTACAAATATTTTCATCGTAACTGTGCTGACGATCTTTTTCCCCGGGTGCCCCGACTACATGAATTTAAACGTTCTGCTAGACTGGTAATTAGGTCCCTCTGTTTTACTATTGAAATAGTTAAATGTAACCTCCGCTTATATCAAAAAGTTGCTTTTCTCACACTTCCTGCCTATGAAACACTTCCTCTATCTATCTATCTATCTATCTATCTATCTATCTATCTATCTATCTATCTATCTATCTATCTATCTATCTCATTCTGTCTATATCTATCTATCTATCTATCTATCTATCTATCTATCTATCTATCTATCTATCTCATTCTGTCTATATCTATCTATCTATCTCATTCTGTCTCGACTTGCTTTTCTTATAACTTTTAAAATTTAAATGCCATGTCGATCGGCATTTTTTCTCGTCATGAACCCCGTTCATCTTTTACCATTTCCTCAATTCCCCCACTCCCCTTTCGTTTCTTTCACTTTCGCTTTGTCAACCTCCTGAGTAGTAGTGACATTCCCGCCTTGTTTGGGGTGAAATGATTACAAATATATACATAGGAGAAACTGCAAGAGATTTAAATAAAAGATTATATGAACACAAAAGGGATCTTTTCCAAAACAGCTGATTCAATGCTTTAGTTGCTCACCTAATCAGTATGAACAGAATTTCGATGTAAAATATCCTACTTTAATTAAAATCGAAAGAAAATTATTCAGATGACAGGGTTTTAATCTGTAGATTATCCATAATACATTTACCTTCAGCTTCTGACAACATTTCATATTTCTTGGCAGATCTTCTATCTACACGATGTGCTGTGCTTAATGACAAAGTGATAAAAACATAAAAGTACAAAAAGGAAGTAAATAAAGTCTATATATCTAAACGGATATATGCTTTGTTAAAAAAAATCAGAGCCCCCCTCTCTTTCATGCGCATGTGTAGCCATATCAACGAAAAACGTCTTTAGTGCTATGAAGTAACTAAAGGGCGAAACGCGTCACACGAAATATTTTTCTACATTGTCATTAATTTTCACAAACACAAACACACACACACATACACACACACACACACACACACATATATACATATATATATATATATATATATATATATATATATATATATATATATATATATATATATATATATATATAAAAGGCAGGATGTGTGTGTGTGCGTAACGAATGCATGGCTGCAATTTTCGACGGATTTGCACCAAAATTTACATGCACATGCTCCAAGTTCGTAGAAAGGCAAAGACCGACGTTGCATTTCCCAACTCGCATCTATAGTGGAAATAATAGATTTTTTCATGCTTCTATGGCAGTTTTCATGTAGTTTGCGGCCATTTTTCACTGGCCAGAGTGAGAGCCTATAACTGGCTGTCACGAATAGGCAGGAAGATTCTATTGGCCAGCGTGAGAGCCAACAGCTGACTGACACGAATGTTAACTAACATGCAAAAAAAAATCGATAGCTGCATTCGTCACAAGTGGAGAAAAAAATTAAATCTGCATGGCACTTTACTCCAATTGGCCCATTCGCTTGCTTAAACTCAACGTTGATTCTGATTCCGCAGTACTGGGTGGTTGGGTGTGAAAATGTATTTTTTGTTAACATTCTTTTCTCATTCGGTTTTCCAGTTACGAGTCCTTTTTTAAAGCTGATCGTTTTGTGTTCATTTTGTTTTGTTCTTTTTTTGTAACAGATTTAATGTTTAGTATAGAGCTTAGAAAAAAATTCGCAGTGTGAGATAGGCAAGAAGTAAGGCATGTAGCAACATTAACACGGCCAAGGGCACTCCTTAAAAGGCAACGAAGGGCAAAAATATTTTAAGTCATGTGATAGCGATTGCTGTATGAGCCGTACGATTTTTGAATTAAGCACGGGCAACGCCGGGCCATGCTGCTAGTATATATATATATATATATATATATATATATATATATATAAATACATTCTTCTGCATGATGATGGCTGTGGCACGATTACGAGTAATACAATTGTTTGAATTATTCTCAAATATATATCCTCAAGCATGTACAGCGCATATGTGGCTTTTTTTTATAGTTTTGCTAGGGTCATACATTGTTTTGCACAAGTGCGGCAACACAAAGATCCACTTGCAGTAGATGTTGCATTTATATTTTGGTGAATTTCTAATTTCATTGATGATATTTTTGTGCCTATTTTATTAAGGCAAACCCGAACACCTATATTAGAACGTAATATCAAATTGTCATAAAAATTACATCATCTATCTCAATCTGTTGATATCTATCTATCTATCTATCTATCTATCTATCTATCTATCTATCCATATCTATCTATCTCATTCTCTATCTATCTATCTATCTATCTATCTATCTATCTATCTATCTATCTATCTATCTATCTATCTCATTCTGTCTATATCTATCTATCTATCTATCTATCTCATTCTGTCCATATCTATCTATCTATCTATCTATCTATCTATCTCATTCTGTCCATATCTATCTATCTATCTCATTCTGTCCATATCTATCTATCTATCTATCTATCTATCTATCTATCTATCTCATTCTGTCTATATCTATCTATCTATCTATCTATCTATCTATCTATCTATCTATCTATCTATCTATCTATCTATCTATCTGGGCGCAAGTTGCTATAAAGATATACAGCAGTGTCTACGCCGAAAAGAAATCTAATTGAAAATGGAGCGAATAACATAAGAATCAAGAAAGGAAAACAATTTAAAAAACTTACAAACAACAAGTAGTCAGAGTTAAAATGATTTTTAACTGATTAAACTTTTCTATAGTGTGTATTTGCAATGTTTCTCGCCAGGGGGTGCATATGCAGCAGCTGCGTTCCATTAGCGGCCAGCTGACGGTCAGCGCAGAGGCAGGGAAAAGGGCAGGTAACTCTGTTTTTCTTGTAACCTTTTTTTTTTTTTTTAATCGACTTACAAAGAAGTATTGTCGGCACATGGCCGCTTCACCAGGGAATATGTTAACAAAGAAAAGATAAAAGTTCAAACGAATGAATTGTGAGTGCCTCTGCCTAAGCGGATTTGCTTATATGTTGAAGGAAAATGTAAAGTTAAACGATAGACTTAAAAAGAAGCGAGAAATGCAAAAGAGAAGAAAAATAGTTACGACGTCTGGGAAGTGCGACGAGGACATTTTTCAAAAATGTATAAATTATTTTTAAAAACAGGATATCATCTCGCTCCGGCTATGGGTTAAATAACAAGGCAGGCTATTTAGTCTCGGATCCTTTCTGGTGGGGTTAGAACTACAAAGCAATAAAACACGAGTATACTTTCCAGTATTTAAACGCAGGATATCATCTTCCTCCCTCTATGGTTTAAATAACAAGACAGGCTGGTGATCTCTTCACATTTATTCCGTGGAAAGTTATTTAGTCTCGGATACTTTCTGATGGGGTTAGAACTACACGACAATAAAACACGAGGATATTTTCCAGTATTTAAACGCAGGATATCATCTTCCTCCTGCTATGGGTTAAATAAGAAGGCAGACAGGGACTCTTTTGACATGTATTCCGGGGAGGGTTATTAAGGCTCGTATACTTTTGGTGGGCTTACAACTACGTGACAATAAAACACAAGGCATATTGTTTGAAGATTTCGTGAAGCAAGTTGGATCGTTTTATTCTGAAAAATTGAAAAAAAAGGTTCTGAAAGTTTGTAATTTTTTGTTAATTTGTAAGGTTGTATTTTATGTTATTGCTATTAAGTAGTCTCCAACTGCTTCATTAGTAAATTGAAATATTAAGCTTCTAACATATTTTGAGTTTTTACCTTTATTCCGTATAAGGTAAAATCGAATTTCCGGTTCGAGGATGACCTTTGACAAGAACTAAAACAAATTAATCCCTTTTTCCTTACTGTTGAACAAAATTTCATCGATTTATGGCACTGCAAAATAAGGTCAGAAAAAAGACAAAACCCTACTATGACTTTATTCATCTGGACTCACATGTGCCTGTGAAATATTCCTTACGGCACTGTTGTTATGGGTTGTCTAACAGTTAGGTTCCAAAATGAATTTTAGGAGACTAGAAAGTTCATTATGAGGAAAAGTATGGAATAACAAAAAATCCGAATATGCAAGTTTACTGTTTTAATGTTGTTTCAATGTCGACGTCAGACGTTTCGGTCTAGTAGACCTTCTTCAGGACATAGTCATTAAAACATAATTAGAATTAGACGATATTCAAGTCAACATGAAAAGACGATAGACACAAGAATAATCAAAACAAAATGACTGAATTTTACGATCAGCGTTCCGTTTTGAAATGCGATCACGTCGGCGTCACGTGGGCGATGTTGTGAAAACGTAATCCTAAAATAGAGTTTATTATTAATGAAAAAGAAGAATTTTACTAGAATCTAAAGTTTATAAGTACGTTTGTCCAGCACTAATCTTGCCAGAAAAGGGGAAATATTAAAGAAGCCGGGTCTAGTATTCACCGTGCGCGAGATAGATATTATACATGCCTCATAAATCCGTCTGAGATTTTTATTATGAATATATTTTAAAATCTTCACAGAATCAAAGTCGAAATATTGATCAGATTTAGATATGTGTACAAATAAAGCATTGTTTAAATTACCGAGGCGAATATCTCGTTTATGTTCGAAAACACGAGATTTTACGGACCTACATGTTTCGCCCACATATTTTAAATCACAGTTGTTGCTTGAGATTTGGTAGATGCAAGCATCGGATGTAATATGTTGGTTGCTGGTATTATTTAATAAACTGCGAATAGTTCTAGTAGGTAATATAGTAGTTTTAATTTTTAGCGCATATATATATATATATATATATATATATATATATATATATATATATATATATATATATATATATATTACTCGAATCATTCATACGAAAAGCAGATAATGAAGTTAATGATATGGCAAGAATCACGCTCGCAAACAATTTTTAATAATAAAATACATCAACCTCGAATCCGTTAATGAGTGGTATGACCCTTGTTTATAAATTCCGGTTTTATCAGGTTTTTTTTTTACTACACCGGAATTTATAAACAAGGATCATACCATTCATTAACGGATTCGAGGTTAATGTATTTTATGATTAAATATTGTTTGCGAGAGTGATTCTTGCCATATCATTAACTTCATTATTTGCTTTTCGTATGAATGATTCGCGTAATATAAATTGAACCCGCACCACATAATTAATATATATATATATATATATATATATATATATATATATATATATATATATATATATAGACAGAAAAGATTAACATAGAATAGTTTTAGAAGAACATGAAGACAAATGGATTTTTGCGCCTCAAAACACTTCGTCCAAACTGGCTTGACCACAAATTTACAACATTGATAGAACTAATGTATAATCCTATAAATCAAGCCCTAGCAACATTTCTCACCCACGGAAGACAAACATACTTTCAGAGGTTTTGAGGTCCCACAAATATACACACACTCATACCAATATATAAACTTACACACATCATACATAATCCCAAAGAATTAAAAGATAACATACACTTAACACACTCATCCCCCTCTCAGCAACCAATAAATCTATCAAAATGACCAAAAAGGGAATTTGCAACTCATGAATCTTCCCAGCCTTGAAAGAGGCCGTTTGACCAACACAAGGACTGACCAAAACTAACGATGAAAAAAAAAATGGAACTACAGATAAAATTCATTTTCTTTATAAACAGTCATTCACTCTTCTAGTTCACTACAACAAGCAGAATTTTTTTCTCCTAAGTTTTTTTTTCTCCTGATGATGGCCATGCTGGTTGAAACTAGTCGAGGAAATAAATTGAAATAATAAAAAAAAAAAATTAAAAAAATGAATATACAACCCAGTGTGTCTGAAAAATTTAATTTTTCAATATTTTTTAAAAACAATTTAAAAGACGCCGTTTGGCCACCCCAACACAACGACTGACAAAAGTAATTATAAAAAAAAAACTGAACCCCCCACTGAAAACTACAGATAAAGTTCATTTTCTTCATAAAAAGTCATTCACTCCTGTAGTTTACTGCTACTAACAAGCAGAATTTTTTCCCTAAATTTTTTTTTCTCCTGATGATGGCCATGCTGGCCGAAACTTGTCAAAGTGGAAAGTTACAATTGCTAGGAAAGAAGGAATTGCTATGAAAATATTTATAGAAAAGAGAAACGGAAGCCACATCACGACGATAGTGAAAATGACATGTCAGTAACCATATGACATTGCGTACTATTCTTTGAACTTTGTTGAGAATCTCGAGATGTATAGTAGAACACCAAACTAGATGTGGTAGCAGTATTCCTGCACGAAGAAATGGTAGATGTAACATGAATTTTGACGTATAAAAACTGTCCGGTCCAACACAGTGAACCTTGCCGTAATTGATTACCCAATATAATCACCCGACTTCATGTCAGAGGAAAATGTGAGTGGAAAGGTTCTCGATGGTGATTGGTTAGACGAAAAAGGAACTGAACGCTATGAAATAACTAATCACGCAACATATAGAAAAAAAATTCCACGAATGAACAATTGCGGCACTGCGGGATAATGGTGAGCGGTTCGAACTGGGAAACCGGAGAGCCGAGTTCGAAATACAGTCAAGTTCAGTACATTCACTTACGTACTAATACGCCTGGGGAAAGATATGAATCCGTTTCTTCTCTAACCCCTAGCCATACATAACAGGATTTGTAATCGAGAGTGAAACGCTTTTGAACTCTGTAAAGGCTGGGATGTAAGGACAGCCCAACTTTAGATATGGTAGCAATACCCTTATGTTTCGTCAGATCTGTGACTCTTGCAAAGATAAAATAGGCAGGAGGATTCAAGTACTTATTGGAGTGGCATAAGGAACTGATAATTTTTATCCGGCGTCTATAGAAATGGATTTTATATACAGGTTCCACTTTAAGTCCCTAGAGACGTTCAAAAGCAGGGAGACCGCATTGAGAGTGCAACCATGCATCATGGTCAGAGAAAATTCTGCTCGATTTTGTGACTAAAAAGACAAATTACTGTCCATAAATAGAAAACATCAGTTTCTGCAGAGCTGAATGTAAAATGAAATTACCTTATCGTGTTTTTATTAGACGATGGCATAAAATATTTATACAAAAAATATTATAATATATAATACTTTGGTGTAATGTTTAACTACAGGTCGGATTTCTAGTATCTTTTGTTCTTTAGTGATATACAGTTTGATGCAAGTTAATCGATGGGATAATGTAGGGATTCTGTAACCAATGAATGTCTCTGTCTATATTTATGAGATGAGGTATTATGTACACTACTTACATTGTTCGGACTATTGTCCTCATCTTTGTTGCCATATTTTTCACAATATTTCGGCCTTTCAGTATCTATCTATATTTCTGAGATGAGGTATTATGTACACTATTTACATTATTCGGACTATTGTCCTCATCTTTGTTGCCATATTTTTCACAACATTTCGGCCTTTCAGTATCTATCTATATTTCTGAGATGAGGTATTATGTACACTATTTACATTATTCGGACTATTGTCCTCATCTTTGTTGCCATATTTTTCACAACATTTCGGCCTTTCATTATCTCTATATATTTCTGAGATGAGGTATTATGTACACTATTTACATTTATTTATATTATTCGGACTATTCTCCTCATCTTTGTCGACATATTTATCACAACGTTTCGGCCTTTCAGTATCTGTCTATATTCCTGAGATTAGGTATTATGTACACTATTTATATTATTCGGACTATTCTCCTCATCTTTGTCGACATATTTATCACAACGTTTCGGCCTTTCAGTATCTGTCTATATTCCTGAGATTAGGTATTATGTACACTATTTATATTATTCGGACTATTCTCCTCATCTTTGTCGACATATTTATTACAAGGTTTCGGCCTTTCAGTATCTGTCTATATTTCTGAGATGAGGTATTATGTACACTATTTACATTATTCGGACTATTGTCCTCATCTTTGTTGCCATATTTTTCACAACATTTCGGCCTTTCAGTATCTGTCTATATTTCTGAGATGAGGTATTATGTACACTATTTACATTATTCGTATTATTGTTCTCATCTTTGTCGCCTCAAGGACACATGGCACAGTGGATAAAGGCATCCAGTGACATTACCCAAAGAGTGTGAGTTCAATACCCGGTTAAGGCGGTGGAGAACTTGGAGAGGGTAATTAGCAGGAGATAACTGATAAGTGACATCTATTAAAACATGGCACGTGGAGCTAGAACAGTCTACCCCAGTGAGTGAAATAAAGGGTTCAATTCGACATTTCAACCATCTGAAGATGGCCGGAGCGTACAACGGCCGAAACGCTGTAATAAATATGGCGACAAAGATGAGGACATTAGTCCGAATAATGTAAATAGTGCAATGAATATATTTGTGCAATGAATATATTTTCTCTATTCTTGTTATTAGATGGACAAGTGGATACGTGAATTCATGTACGATATGGATTTGCTGTAATTTAAATTTTTGTTATATCTTTAGGTTTTAGAGTAACCTGTTGTGATTAATTTGCTTGTTTTTGTTGTCACGTGATGTGTAGCAGATATGTGAAGTTCCTTATAATATCTTCACGTCGTTTCTGCTTACTGCGCAGTTGGCTTCTATCCAATGGTTTAATGATAGTTTTACATTATTATTTATATTATTGTTCTCTATTTAGTTCTTTTAAGGTTTCAGTAGATTTCGAAAGTTTCAAATATAACAAAAGAAAGCATAAATGATATCTTTTTTTTAAAATCATTTAATCCCAAGCAAGGCAATAAAGCCACTAAGACGTAAAAGTTTGCTGAGCGTGAAAGAATATTAGAATTAGTAGAGAAACTATCTGAAAGAGAGGGAACAATGAATGAAAGTTTATTAAAATGATAAAAGATAATGGTATTGCATTTAAATTTTTAAAGATCAAAGTTGACTTGGAAACAAGAGATCGGAAGAGTTCCAAAAGCAAAACGTACGAGAATAGAAACAGTTAGCATAGAACTTACTTTTATATCTATAACCATTTTAAATATAAATTTCTGCTGTTAATCTCCCCCCTTTTTTTATCGACCATTTCTAACTGTAGAAAGGTGAAACATCTTGTTTTTTTTTTAGTTTTTGAAATGCAACAATACGTGGCAGATGAATGTTAGTAGACACACGGCCGCTTGATATTCACACTTAACCCTTTCAATCCTTCATTCCTGAAAGTTTTAACCGTTCCATCTGAACTCCTGAGTCAAAATTCGCAAATAATTGGTATGTAATATTTCACGGTAGATATAAAAGCAGTTACAAGAATTTACCCACCGTTAAATCATTTTTCTCTACCACTGTTCAACCGGTGGCTGGGCATTACGTTATTTTTCTCTACCACCGGTAAAGCTGTGGTCAAGGCTCAAAGGGTTAATGCTCATATTGAAATCTATCACGGCTGACGATGAGAGTAATAGATTTTTTTCTGCCACATCGACTAGGGAAGGACGATTGATATCGGAAAGTAGTTTGCACAGGTGATCATTCACCCAATCTTATTTTCATCAACCAATCTAATCTAACAGTGTTCCGACATAATGTCAAAATCACTGGCGATGGGACGGGCTTTTGGGAAGAGTGCCTTAGAGCAAAGTGAACATAAGCCTCTTCGGTTCAGTGATTTCATTTTCCTAGCTGATAAACATTCCGAGACAAAACATTCAATCATTTATTAGAGCCTTTCTGCAGACACCACCTTATTACTCATCATTCGCTATATCAGCAACATATATATATATATATATATATATATATATATATAGTTGTATATTTAGGAAGCAATCCTTCGTTTATGCATGTTTCATTAAAAACGGCAGACAAGGTACTACGGTTAAGCTTTTTATTTAATTTTTCTTGTGTTCGAACAAGAGCTTTCTTTTCTGGACAAAGAGTGTCTAAAAACTGGCCAAATGTTTTATAGTTCCGAGTGCTTTCGGCTATGCCTTTAGCCATTATCAAGGATGATTCGATTTTTCAGCTTAATTGAGTGTGTGCATTATGTGTATGTTTTAGTGTGTTGTAGAGATGTTTTTGATTTCCGAATACGGTTAGCACATTGTGGCCTTGTTCGTAGTTAATATTGTTAAGAGTTGGCTTTTTCCTTTTTTATTATTAAAGTCTCCATTATTTTTAATCATTTTTTTACAACATATATATATAATAAATGCGACTGTCAGAGTGTCACTGTGTCACACTTTTTCAATTAAAGGGACACAACTCTCTAACTTTCAATAACTCATGTTACAGAAATTTTGCATTTCCAATTTTCATGACTGCGATTGTTTTCGGCGAATTTTTTTTGCGTGATTTTTTGCGACGAATTTTTGGTACGATAGCAATTTTCATAATTTGGAAATAAATTTCGGAATAGTCGAAATTAATTGCGAAATCTAGCGAAAGTCAGCCATGAAATAAAAATAAATCTTTGTACACACATCAAATTATCTTTAAATTAAGTGGTGGCAGAAGAATTATCGTTGAACTTTTAAGGGTGAACTTTAAATATTGATGCAATAGTTAAATGCAGTGATCCATTTTGAATTCTGTAGTTTATTCTTGCCTAATGCATACGGCAGCAGTATGCCTCGCAAAAAGACATTTCCGTCAAATGAGAACCTGATTGCAATCAAAACCAGCCAAAGCTGCAGACAAGCAGATTGAAAACTGCAGAGTCTACGAAAACACGTTGATTTCCATTCTCCAACGCTAAGCGCTCAAAGGTGTTATGAGGTATATTTACAGCTGACAATTTGCTTGTCAGCTTGTCTTTGTATCTTAGCCGAGGGCGGCCTACATTCCTGTAGCCCTCATCGAACTGGCTGTACATGAGGATCTTGAGTATCCTGTCATCAGACATTCTCAAGACTTGACCAGTCCACCGTAACTGAGACTGTATGAAAAAAGCCTCCATTCCTCCAATATTACATCTGTTAAACAGGTCTTCGGTAGATGTCCTATCTTGAAGTTTAACTCCACAGATTGAACGCAGACAGCTTTTATGGAAAACATCTAGCTGGCGTATATGGTACCCGTATGGAGTCCACGACTCTGAGCCATACAAAAGGATGGCAAGTACAACAGCTCTGTAAACCCGTATTTTCGTATCCAGTCGAATACCCCGCTCATTCCACAAGCGATGGCGAAGTTTGCCGAAAGCACTGGTAAACTTAGCAATCCGATGCATGATTTCATCATCTAAAGTTCCACTGTATTTCTTCATATATATATATATATATATATATATATATATATATATATATATATATGTGTGTGTGTGTGTGTGTATGTATATATATATATATATATATATATATATATATATATACCCAAGTGTAGGATTAGTATATACGGAATAAATTACAAATACTATTCTTAAAAGAGCGCTCAATACAGAGTAGAGAAAATATTTTGATTATACATATATATATATATATATATATATATATATATATATATATATATATATGGTGGACTCTCCCGTCTTATTCAGCGTATGAGGATCAAGCAGATCAGTTCCTAGGAACCGACAACACAAACACCAGCACATATGATTTGATTATAGTGGCGAAAGCTTTGCGCAGAACCAACTACTGTTGGGTTATTTTGAGTACATAATGTACCAGTGAGCAAACCAAAATGAGCTGACTCATTTTATAGTCCACCCATAGAAGGTTAACTAATCAGAAGACTTGAAATATTCGATCCGATGCGTATAAATGCGGCCATTTTGTTTTCTTTTCCTGACGGAATATCCACTGCCAACCTCTGATATGAAAGACCTGCAGAACTACGCTTTCCTACTCTCTCCGAATATCCACTGCCAACCTCTGATATGGAAGACCTTAAGAATTCCTGAATAGCTGCTACTAGACATCGTTGCTGTTACATTGAGCAAATTACTTACTACGTCGGATTTCTACATTCAAACTACATTAAACATGTATTACAACTACAAATATCAACTACGAATACAGAGACCTAGGGCCCAAAGAAGAAGAGGATTAATGCCTTTCCCAAGAGTATTAGCACGTAAGTCATTGCAAGGGATTCGAACTCGGCTCTCCGATTCCTCAATCCGAGCCACTATCCTCTACTCCACCGTGCCTCCTATATATATATATGTATGTATATGTGTGTGGGGAGAAATCAGTGTAAATGGAAACTTTTAAATGAAAACGCGTTTGGCATTCGCTAGGTAGGCGTGTTTAAGACAGATTATGTTATATATACATGTTTCGTTGAGGAAAAATGACAAGATAATTTTGCTTAATTTTTTTTTAATATGTTTTACATGTATACATAACAGTGTCTTCTGTTCTGGACTTACTGAATGTAAAAGAATGTCCAAATGTTTAGAGAAGCTAATCTTGTAAGTATAAAAGAAAAAACAAATCGAGAAAAAAAAAGATACACATATAACTTTCAGGCCTTGTTCAACGAAACATGTATGTCGACGAACAATCAAAGTTGAATCGCGTCTTATGACTTGATTCATTGGCGAGGCACACAGCGGCCGAGTCTGTTAAGGCACATCGGATCTAACGAAGGTTTCTCCTACCAAGTGGGACGAACGTTCGAATCCTGCCTGATAGCCCATATAATAATAAGATTTCTTCAATATTCTGGCTGGTAATCGAAAAAATATAAATATACTGTTTAATAAATAAACGGAGCGGCTACTCGAATATGGGTATCCACTAATAATAACTTTTAAGAATATATGTATATGTATATATGCGTGTGTGTCTTGCATATCATTTCAAATCTTTATCAACATTTGCATATCAAATACGGTTTGGAATACAAATAAACGTTTACACATACTCATTCACATAAACACATATATACATGTTAGCGAAAGCGGCACATCGAGGTGGTGTAATGGTTAACAAGCTTGTATCGCTAGAACAATTACGACTGATTAGTGAATTCGATACTCACTACGTGCCCAATACTTTCGGCCTTGTGCCACATCTGAGCTACGCTCGTAAAATCACTACATATAAGCGAAAGATGTACATACATACGTACACACACACACACACGCACACACACACACACACACATATATATATATATATATATATATATATATATATATATATATATATATATATATATGCACAGTACATATTATTACATGTGCATGTTTTGTGGTACACAGCAAAGAAATTGAAATTATTTCATCACTTTTTTCTTACCTGTTTCTATAAACGTCATTCGAGTTGTATTCCATTGGCGTGTGCATTTTAAAGAATAAAATAAACAAGGTCAAGAAAGAAAACAAAAGAAATCAATGAATACAAAACAAAAAATAAAAATAAAAGTTAATTAAAAGAAAGAGAAAACATAATTTAAAAATTTGAAAATAAGTGAAAAAAAATTGTATTAATTGGAAACTTTCAATTAATTAAATAGCATTTATTTGGGGAAAAAAAGGAAAACACGGCTTTCAGACATAACTAATCAATGTGAAAGACGAAGGAAAAGAGGAAAAGTGCGACTTTTCTTTCCTGGGCAAGAAATTCACCCGTTTGACTCTATCGACGAAGGGAGATAACTCCTTGCGTAAAAACGGCTTTCTGGTGAACATCTAGCTTTTTCTTTTAAGTTCGATCAGCTCACAAAGTTTGTGATATCTTTTTGAATGTTAATTCCTTGGAAAGACAGAAATCATATACTTAATTTTGTCTATATTTCTGAGATGAGGCATTGTAATTATATACACTATTTACATTGTTCGGACTCTATTTTCTCTATAATAAAATAATAGAAATTAACGACTTTAGGTAAAAAGAAACAATAAAAATATATTTTTTAAAACTCATATGCAAAGCATTTACACACACAAATATATATATATATATATATATATATATATATATATATATATATAACACACACACACACACACACACACACACACACACACACACACACATATATATATATATATATATATATATATATATATATATATATATATATATCAATTATGTGGTGCAGTTCAATTTACATTACATGAATCATTCATACAAAAACCAGATAGTGAAGTTAATGATATAAATGGCAAGAATCACTCTCCCAAACAATGTTAATAAAATACATTAACCTCGAACCCTTTGATGAATGTTATGATCCCTGTTTATAAATTCCAGTTGTATAAGATCTTTCGTTGTCCTGTTATTACCTGGATGTAAAAAAGACATATCTATTTCTATACCTGAGGATGATTGTATGAACAATCGAAAGCTTGTAGTAAAAAAAAAAGACCTTATACAACTGGAATTTATAAACAGGGATCATAACATTCATTTAACGGGTTCGAGGTTAATGTATTTTATTAAAAATTGTTTGCGAGAGTGATTCTTGTAATTCAGCAATCCTTTCTTTGATTCTAATGAAATATTTCTTTCTTAATACTTTGCTTAGCTTTTGGAAGGCCTCTTCATCTATCTCAATACGCCTTCGGATTTCGGTGTCACACTTTCATCCTCTGTTAAAACATTTCCCATCAAATACTAAATAAATTTTAAAAAAATAAATCATTACTATTTGACGGGGAACTGACTTTTTAAATTTTTTATTTTAAAAAGCTTAACAGGAGAAATATTGGAAATAGTGCATATTAGTCGCACTTAAATAATGGCGAAAAAGAAATCGCCCAGCATTGTATATGCAAAATTGTGGGCATCTTGTAGAACATATTTTATCAATAGTGTTCTCCGTTGACGGTTACTCTTACCTCGCCCAAATCCATACTATTCTCAAATGACATTATTATTATTATAATTAGAGGAAAATCTGAACAAGGGAGTGTGCATTCCTCAAAAAAAAAAGGAGAATAGAACACTCGCTAATCTGTAAATCTCTCTGTAGCCGATCGTTTTAAAGCACGTCGGATCAAAACGGTGTTATTTTTCAACAAAGAGGAAACAGGTTCGAACCCTGCCGGAGAGCACCTTTTCTTTATTAAGATTTCTTGAGTGCATAAGCCGGTAGACATAATACGCATTGTTTAAAATAAAAACGAGGCGTCAGTTTCATATACGGGTATGAGATAACGATATATATATATTTATCTAACCAGAAGAATATTGAGGAAAATGTATGGCAGTGGAAAAAGTTTACTCGAGGCGCGTTTCTTCACTCGGAGTAAATTTGAGTTAGGGTACAGTGCAGTATGTACAGTATGTTATTAATGTTTAAGTAACTTTTATTGTTGATGAAAAAATCGTGTGCGTCGGAAAATTTTGTGTCGGTGTAAGTTTTGGTTTAATTCTATTAGAGAATATTATTGTTATTATATATGAATTGAGTGTATCGGGAGATGTTTGGTATGTTGAAATGAACTACTTAGGTTGCATCGTCAGCAGGTGACTAGATCTCTCATTCTTTAAGTATGGTCTTTATCAATGTTGGTGATATGAAAAAGTGTATTTGCGATAGTTAGTAACTAATATTCCCTCTAGATATTTTCTTCGTAATAAAATACTCTTGTTTTTTATTAGGGTGGCATTTTTTAAAAACAATTTTATGATCTGTTTGTTTCTGTCTGCTACTAAAGTGTTTAATGGGTTATACCAACGTAGGTCTCTCATTTGTTTATAGGTGTGGATTTCTGGAAGTTTTGCCTACATAATTCTTATCGCATTGACGTTATTTATTTTTTTATATCTCGGCATCCGATGTGGTGTTGGTTCTGTGTTTTTTTCCTAATCAGGCCTCTGATCGCCGTGAAGGTGATGGATCTGAGACTCCTATATCGGTGATTATTAGATGTTTTCTGGATTCTGTTTATAATGACTTGCGGGGTAGAATCATAAACTTGTACTTTTATTGTCAATGGTGCTCACATATTTGGTCTGGCACATGTGTCATACTCATGTCTCAGTGTTGAGCAAGAAATTAAAATCCATATTTAAAGAATGATAGCCCATTCTTTAGTGGGTATAGGCAATTGATTGCTATATATATATATATATATATATATGTGTGTGTGTGTGTGTGTGTGTGTGTGTGTGTGTGTGCGTGCGTGCGTGCGTGTGTGTGTGTGTGTGTTTTGAACAATACAAAAGTTAAAAATTAAAATTTCAGACACACTGGGTTTTATATTAATATTTTTGTTTTATTTTTAAAAAATAGATTCCTCGACAATATATATATATACACAAACACACACACACACACATATACACACACACACACACACATATATATATATATATATATATATCTTTTGTCTGTCTATATCTATCTCTCTATATATATCTTTTTTCTTCTCTCTATATCTACCCCTATCTCTCTATCGATATATATTTATCTATCTATATATCTATCGATCCATATCCAAATCTATCTCTCCCCATCTCTCTCTCTCTCTCTCTCTCTATATATATATATATATATATATATATATATACAGATACTTATCTATCTATCCATCTACCTATCTATCTCTCTCACTCTCTCTCTCTCTCTCTATATATATATATATATACCATTTTATATCTATTCATCTATATCTATCTATAACATTCTCTCTATATCTATCTATATATCTTTCTATTTATCTATCTCTCAGTATCTATCTATCTCTATCTATATTTTCAACTAACTTTATCTGTCTATCTATCCATCTATCTATTTATATCTATATCTATCTATATATATATTAATATATATATATATATATATATATATATATATATACGTAAGTTTGTAGAGTAACTTCATTTCACATTTGGTTTATATACACACTTAATATTAGTGTTTAAGCCTTTATATGATATACATATATATATATATATATATATATATATATATATATATATATATATATATATATATATATATATCCGAATGTAATGAGAACGAAAATAATATATAAATTCTAACGTTCCCAGCATTAAAGAAACAGAAGGATCAATACTAGATAAAATCGAGATAAAATTATTATATCACACAACAATAGAATACTGAAATCTTATAACGAGAATAAACGCAACCCAAACACACATTCTAATATACCCCAGGTAACCGAGCTGTGTAATTGCAGATCCCCAATCAATGTCCATTATCAAACAGGTGTCTAACGAAATCCATTGTATATATGTGATATATCTCATCAAATGAGAACCCTAAGGATATTAAATTGTATGTGGGATTCACTAAAAGATCTTTTAAGGATCGATATTACAATCACATATCCTCTTTTATAAATACAAGCAAACGCTATATGACATCACTTTCCAAATACTTTGGGAAACTAAAGAAGAAAAGTAAAACACCTAAGGTTAAATGGAAAATCCTAAAACAAAATGATTCACCTGTTAATTCCCCTCTCAAAGTTCTCCACTGCCTTAACCGGGTATAGAACTCACGCTCTTTCGGTCCTGTCACTGGATTTAACCAACGCCTTTATCTACTGTTTCCTTGAGGACATCTGTGTATGAATTTTTAGGTATTATAAACCTAAAGTCTCAGCAATCATTTTTTACCAGAGCTCATATTGTACACTATTTACATTGTTTGGACAATCATTCTCAAGGACACATGACACTGTGGATAAAGCCGTCGGTTATATCCGGTGACAGGAACCAAATACCTGGTTAAGGCATGGGAGAACTTGGAGAGGGGTATAAATAGGAGATAACTTATAAGTGACATCCATTAAACATGGCACGTGGACCTAGAACAGTCTACCCCAGTGAGCGAAATAAAGGGTTCAGTTCGACATTCCAGCAACCTGAAGAAGGCCAGAGCGTACAACGGGAGAAACGTTATAATAAATATGGCGACAAAGATGATGACAATAGTCCGAATAATGAAAATAGTGTACATAATACCTCATCTCAGAAATATAGACAGATACTGAAAGGCCGAAACGTTGTGATAAATATGGCGACAAAGATAAGGACAATAGTCCGAATAATGTAAATAGTGTACATAATACCTCATCTCAGAAATATAGATAGATACTGAAAGGCCGAAACGTTGTAATAAATCTGGCGACAAAGATGAGGACGATAGTCCGACTAATGTCAATAGTGTGCATAATACATCATTTCAGAAATATAGATAGATACTGAAAGGCCGAAACGTTGTAATAAAAATGACGACAAAGATGAGGACAATAGTCCGAATAATGTAAATAGTGTACATAATACCTCATCTCAGAAATATAGACAGATACTGAAAGGCCGAAACGTTGTAATAAACATGGCGACAAAGATGAGGACAATAGTCCGAATAATGTAAATAGTGTACATAATACCTCATTTCAGAAATATAGATAGATATTGAAAGGCCGAAACGTTGTAATAAACATGGTGACAAAGATGAGGACAATAGTCCGACTAATGTTAATAGTGTACATAATACCTCATCTCAGAAATATAGACAGATACTGAAAGGCCGAAACGTTGTAATAAATCTGGCGACAAAGATGAGGACGATAGTCCGAATAATGTAAATAGTGTACATAATACCTCATTTCAGAAATATAGATAGATATTGAAAGGCCGAAACGTTGTAATAAACATGGTGACAAAGATGAGGACAATAGTCCGACTAATGTTAATAGTGTACATAATACTTCATCTCAGAAATATAGACAGATAACTCAACAATCCTTCAACAAATTTATATCTACAAGAAACTATTGTTTCACTCTGTCACCCATTTGCCTATTCTATCTTTTCTTTATCCTTATAAGTCTCCCCTTAAAATGTATCTAATTTTTCCAAACAAATTGGAAAAAAAGGAAGCGATATTCTACGTGCAGCCTGCTTACAAACAACATTTTTCATAAGAATTTTGGTTCGCACCAGTCGAGGTGCAACTAAATGCTCCGAAACGAATTTTCATCTTTGTCATGACTAAATTGTTTTTGTCTATATAAAAATATTATAATATATATATATATATATATATATATATATATATATATATATATATATATATATATATATAATGTTTTATAATTTCTGCTGTCAACGTATAAGCTATATTATTTTTATTGTGCTTTTTGGCAATTGTTGGTTTTTCATTCCAAAATTCGTGCACCCCAGCGGCACCCTCTAATCGGAAATATAAATTTACTTGATAGAAACGCCGTGTTTTAAAAATGCCCAGCTACTTGACTGAAGTCAACACCATGAAAAGAATAAAATGAGAGAAAAATACGTATGTTTTTTTTTTTAATTGTAGATGAAGGTCTACGGTATGAGGAAATTATTCGGTGGAAATCGAACGATGTATTGAAGAAAATTCAAGCATTATAAATGAAATGTAAATAAAAAGAGACGACATTCGGATTAATTGAATGGCTAAAAAAATCCACAGGAGAGAAGGAAAGAATCATGTTCATAAGAATTAGAGAGTAAATTTCCACCTCGTGGGAAGTCAAAAGAAAATGCTTAAAAAGAAGTGAAAAATAACATATGAAGTAAAATAAAAGACAATAAGCATAAAAAATATATAGATCAATATATATATATATATATATATATATATATATATATATATATATATATATATATATATATATATATATATAAGTTGTATGGATATGAGTTTGTGACCTTGGTTTTCACGCATTTACAATCATCAGACAAACTGGATTATTTTTTTTAAATTGGATCATTTATGCTTGTTTGTATTTCATTATGATTCGTGGTGGGGGGCTAATTTTCTTGTGTTTGTTTCAGATTACACTCTCACACATAGATACACATATATATAGGTGTACGCATTTTCGTTCACACAAAAACACCCATATAGGCAATCCGAGGTTAGGCGCAGATACACCAATCTTCACACACACACACGCACGCATATATATATATATATATATATATATATATATATATATATATATATATATATATATATCGTTTTATTATGTTCTTTTTATGCTGTCTATATTGTTTTTGTATATTCTATGTTTTCTATATGTATATCGTTTTTTATCTAAAAACATTGAATCTAAAAATTGTCTATGATATATGATACAAATTGGAGAGGAAGGAAAGGAAGAGAAAGCCAATAATATGATACAAATCATTTGATGGGACAATGAAAACAAAAATTTATGTAACAGGGAATATATATATATATATATATATATATATATATATATATATATATATATATATATATATATGTGTGTGTGTATGTATGTATAAACAAAAGATGAAACCAAAAATAGGAAAAATCAGTGGAAGCCCCAAACATTCAAAGGTGAAGAATATATTCAAAATGACAGCCCAAATTAGAGAATTATAAAAAAATAAAATAAAAAGCGAGGAATAATATATGCAGAAAAAAAGAAGAATTCTGAAGAAAAAAAAAACACGAAGCCAGATATGAATGAGAACCCACCCCCATATATATATATATATATATATATATATATATATATATATATATATAATTTTTTTCAGTCATCTCAGACATCCAGGCCCTCCCGGTTCTGTCATGCATGGGGATTGATGAGCCATGCTGCTACATTCAGTGTTGTCTGGATTCTGAATTCACAGTTATCTTTTTTTTCTACAATGGCCGCCCTTCTGAATGTTAATGCACCCAATCTGCTTGGTTATTTAACCTACAGCAGGGGTGGTGTGGAAAGAAATGCATGCCTTCCTGCCTTTGCCAAAGATATAAATATGACATGTACATAATTTGAACTTGGCCTGTCGATTCTATTTTCCTCGCTGGTAACCGTTGCAGCACTAGCACATCCCGTTACATTCATATGCATATCAATATGTCTGTGGCCTAATGATGGAAAATTGGCCTCATTATTCACAGGAAATACTTGTCAATGTAAACTCCTTTTTAATGCACTTAATCCACTGGTGAATATTAACTATATGATCATTTCAAATCAAAATTACGGTAACATACATACCCCAGGCTACGGATTTACTGATCCATAATAATAGTACCTACTTATCTACCTGCATATAATATATATATATATATATGTATATATATATATATATATATATATATATATATATATATATATATATAATTATATCTATATATATATATATATATAGATATAATTATATCTATATATATATCTATATATCTATATATATATATATATATATATATATATATATATATATATATATATATATATGTGTGTGTGTGTGTGTGTAACTGCAATATCCACATGGAGACAATGTTTTTCCCGAACTTCAACCACCATAAAAAAAAAAAAAATCAGGATTTTCTTTATTTTCATTTCCTATTTCGATATTTTTTTTCTTTGAAACATTCCTTTTTTTTTATTTTTGCACATTTTTCCCGCCCTTTCGTTAATGCATGTCGACTTTTTCCTTGGTAAAATCCGCCATCTTGAATATTTCTTTTCTTTTTTTTTCCCCCTGTCGCAAAAAAGATAGGTTTATGCGTGTAAACACGGAATTTAAGTGACATGGAAAAAAGAAAAAAAAAAGGAAGAAAAACCCGACGAGGCAAACACCCCCAACCGGTACAGAGAAACAAATAAACAAAATGTATATACTTACGTAGGACATAATCTGTCTATCTGTCTAACTATTCAGGCACGCCAGAACGCAGACGCACACATAAAGGCATATAAAATAAAATAAAAAATGTATACTTACGTAAAATACACGTCTATCTATTTATCTATCCAGGTACACACGCAGTCACATAAACACGTACACAAGTAGACTGAATAAACTTAGAAATATTTGCACAAAAACAAAGTAATATTTTCTGTGCAACAACTCATTTTCTCCTATTTCCAATATAAACACACACGCAAACACACTCTCATATATATATATATATATATATATATATATATATATATATATATATATATATATATAATGAACATTGAAGTCAACAGTCAGAGGCGAAAGGCTGTTTCATGCTGGACGCAATCGTCAGACCGCCTATCTCTAATATTGAACACTTTATCCCATAAATATAGCACACCTTAACATTATATTTCTTCATATATATATATATATATATATATATATATATATATGTGTGTGTGTGTGTGTGTGTGTGTGTGTATGTGTGTGTGTGAGAGAGAGGGAGAGAGAGGAGGTACGGTGGAGTAATGGATGGCGAAATCAGAGAGCAGAGTTCGAATTCCAGTCTAATCCATTTCATTCACTTACATGCTAATACCCTTGTGAAAGGTATGAATTCCCTTCTTCTCCCTTCAGCAATGGGCAAAAAGCAGGACAAACTGAGTTCTATAGCCTTCTCTAGGAGAAGGACAACTCTGAATTCAAATACTGCGGACGCTCGTTTGAGGACATTATGGCACCTAGTGTACCACGTCTCCATATTCGGCCTTTCAAAAAGTGTAGATGGTTCTGCACAAAACCTTCACCACTATAATCAAATCTCATGTGCTGGTGTCTGGCTTTCGGTTTCTAGGAACCGAGGTGATTGACCCTTGGATGGCAACTGGTCTAGGAGAAGGACAACTCTGAATTCAAATCCTACGGAGTGTCGTTTTTTTTCATCTACTGGGGTAGATTGTTCTAGGGTTTAGTCACTGGATCTAACCAAAGTCTTTATCTTCTGGGCCATGTACCCTTGAGGACATCTGTGTATAAATTTCTGGGACTTATAAACCTAATGTCACCTTAATCATTTTTTACCAGTGCTCATATTGTAATTTTTCTGTTGTTCAGTGACTAGACTCAAAGAGTTGAGAGTTCAATACCAGACTATAGCAGTGGTGAACCAAAACGTTGAAGAGTTGAGTTAAAGGGAAATAACTGAAATATCCGGAAGAGGGATGACGCGTGGAAATAGAACAATCTACCCCGGGGGACGAAATAAATGGTTCGGTTCGAAGTTCCAATCACCTGAAGAAGGCCGGAGCGTACAACGGCCGAAACATTGTGAATATGGCAGTGAAGATGAGGATAACAGTCCGAGTAATGTAAATAATACACTTAGTCTAGGTTATAGGTTCATCAGAACAATTATCATTAAAATATCTATAGAAAAGACCGAGGGAAGACGACAGTTTCGGTGGGGTGGGGGGGAAAGAGACTGAAGACGACAGTCTTGGGGTGTCATATTAATATTATTCTTCAGAAGTTATCTTTATGTTTGATGACTACATATATATATATATATATATATATATATATATATATATATATATATATTTCTGCATTCTGTTGAGGTTTCAGACTCGATGAATTACTTAATTACATTTATCAAATCCTCCTAATTATTACTTATATATCATTGCTTGATCCGGCTTCTAATGCTCCAGTTGGCGCGGCTTGGTGATAGTAGTCGTGGCTCCCGGGGACACACTCCTATGGTTAGAGAGAATCTCAGTTGGGTTCCACCACGGAATAATGTGAGTGAGCGGCGCTATATTGAGTCTGATTTGCTACCTCTTCGTCACCGAGGTTGGTAGGGTGTTCGCTTGACAACCTAACTGTCAGGGTTTCAATTCTCGGTAGTGGATGCGTCACAAATATAGGACGAAACGGCCATCCAGTGCTTTCTGCATTCTGTGACAGTGCTTTCTGCATTCTGTTGAGGTTTCTGACTCGATGAATTACTTAATTACATTTATCAAATCCTCCTAATTATATATATATATATATATATATAAAAGTGAACATAGAAGTCAACACTTAGACTAAGTGTTGACTTCTATGTTCACTTTTATATTTACACACACTCTATCTCTGATATTGAGCACTTTATCCCATACATATAGCACACTTTAAGACTATATTTCTTCATATATATATATATATATATATATATATATATATATATATATATATATATATATATATATATGTGTGTGTGTGTGTGTGTGTGTGTGTGTGTGTGTGTGTGTGTGTATCTCGTACATATGATTTGATTATAGTGGTGGGTATCCCGAATCCAAAGAATTGGTGCACAATGTGCTACAAGGTCCCCAGAAACCTCTCATTAGGTTTTTGAACTCAAGAGCTATCCTACTCCGAGGCCGGTTCACACGTAAGCCTATAGGTCATAGTCTCATAGCTGGAGGGATTCATACCTCTCCCAAGAATATCAGTACGTAAGTGAATATAATGAACTCTACAAGAAATTGAACTGGGCTTTCTGATTCCTTAATCTGAGCAGCTATCCATTACTCCACACTTCTCCCATAATATCTGAAAAAAATATAGTTTTAATGCATGTTATATTTATGGTTAAAAGGTTTTAGTAAAAGGGAGGGGGCGTATGCAAGTATAAAAGTGGACACAGAGATCAACAACGAGCGGCGACAGTCAGTTTCATGCTTTAACGAAGTCTTCAGGCCATGGAGATTGCGTTTAAACATGAAACAGACTTAACGCGCGATGTTAACCTCAGTGTCCACACACACACACACACACACACACACACACACACACACACACACACACACACACATATATATATATATATATATATATATATATATATATATGTATATATATATATATAAACGATGATTTTGTAGTTTTCTGTTTATTATATTCTTGGTGAAGTATACGGGTATTGTTGATTAATATTCTTTTAATTGGGAATGTAGACAGGAATGTTTTTGCAGATGTTTTGCTATGGACAATAGATCATACATGTGTTGAGCGAGCCGTATTGACAAAGTTATTGTAGAATGACTAGCATATACATATTAGTTTGTTTGTTTTGTTTTTCGTTTTTTTGTCGGAGATGCATTCCCCCAAGGGACATTTAAAGTGAATGGAACCATTTCCAAAATTAATAAAAAACAACCTTCGTTTGTGACTTTACACATGACCGGAACTGCTAACGGTTTAACCACAAAAGAAATACATTCTTTGGACGGCGTTAAGGTTATATATATATATATATATATATATATATATATATATATATATATATATATATATATGTAGACAGACATATATATATATAGACATATATATATATATATATATATATATATATATATATATATATATATATGAACACACACACACACACATATATATCTATATGTATATATAGGTAGAAAATAATACAGATCAGACATATCTATCTATCTATTTATCTATCTACCCTCGCTCTTTTTCATATATATATATATATATATATATATATATATATATATATATATATATGTATGTATGTATGTATGTATAGCTCAAACCCCGTACAGCAATATCGTAAAACAAACGGATCAAAAGTATTCATTAAACTCATGCGCAAATACTTTCCTACCAACTAGCACTCTTCACCAGGTATTCAATAAAAACATACTAAAAATAAGCTATAGTTGCACCAAAAATATAAAACAAATAATAAAAGCACAACAAAAATAACCCACAAATGAACCACACAAATCAAACCCAGTGAGAAAAGAACGAATGATCCTCAAATGGCAACTGCTTCAGAAACAATGTACGATACCTTGCCAGTGTAAAATCAGCAGATAATGAATAAAAAATATACAAAGGCTTAAGTAAAGGAAGCTAAAAACAAAGAAACTACGCACACAGAATCATTTACAAATAGTAAATACGAGAACAAATCACGACACTTCCTAAGCATATATGCGAAATTAAACACAAAAACCAAATTACACCAAAAAAATATAGTGAAACATATGGTTGTAAGCTGATGCTGTTTCATCAGCTTACAACAATAAATCGCAAAAAGTGTAAGCTTCGTCTGGAGGAGATAATAGCTATAATAACCTTCGCAGATCAACAGAATGCAAATATAGACATCATATACAACGCATATAATATAACAGGCTTTATACAAAGTCAATACCTTAAAATAAAAATAAAAGATAGCAAAGTTTGAAAAAAATCTAAATAAATAAAAATATTAAGTAAATAAAAAATAAATTAACAAGCTAAACATAAAGACAAGTAAATGTAATAACAATCAAGAGATAATTAATATGAAAAGACTGAGATAGATAGATAGATAGATAGATAGATAGATATGAAAAGACTGAGATAGATAGATAGATAGATAGATAGATAGATAGATAGATAGATAGATAGATAGATATGAAAAGACTGAGATAGATAGATAGATAGATAGATATGAAAAGACTGAGATAGATAGATAGATAGATAGATAGATATGCAAAGACTGGGATAGATAGATAGATATGAAAAGACTGAGATAGATAGATAGATAGATAGATAGATAGATAGATATGAAAAGACTGAGATAGATAGATAGATAGATAGATAGATAGATAGATAGATATGAAAAGACTGTGATAGATAGATAGATATGAACAGACTGAGATAGATAGATAGATAGATAGATAGATAGATATGAACAGACTGAGATAGATAGATAGATACGAACAGACTGAGATAGATAGATAGATAGATATGAAAAGACTGAGATAGATAGATTGATAGATAGATATGAAAAGACTAAGATAGATAGATCAATATGAAAATAATGCGATAGATAGATAAATAGGTAGATAGATATCAAAAGACTAAGATAGATAGATGATAGATACATATGAAAAGATTGAGATAGATAGATATGAAGAGAATGAGATAGATAGATATGAAAAGACTGAGATAGATAGATATGAAAAGACTGAGATAGATAGATAGATAGATAGATAGATAGATAGAGAGATAGATATGAACAGACTTAGATAGATAGATAGATAGATAGATAGATAGATATGAAAAGACTGAGATAGATAGATAGATAGATATGAACAGACTGAGATAGATAGATATGAAAAGACTGAGATAGATAGATAGATAGATAGATAGATAGATAGATATGAACAGACTGAGATAGATAGATAGATATGAACAGACTTAGATAGATAGATAGATAGATAGATAGATAGATATGAACAGACTGAGATAGATAGATATGAACAGACTGAGATAGATAGATATGAACAGACTGAGATAGATAGATAGATAGATATGAACAGACTGAGATAGATAGATACATATGAAAAGACTGAGATAGATAGATAGATAGATATGAAAAGACTGAGATAGATAGATCAATATGAAAATAATGCGATAGATAGATAAATAGGTAGATAGATATCAAAGGACTAAGATAGATAGATGATAGATACATATGAAAAGATTGGGATAGATAGATATGAAGAGAATGAGATAGATAGATAGATAGATAGACAGATAGATAGATAGATAGATATAAAAAGACTGAGATAGATAGATAGATATGAACAGACTGAGATAGATAGATATGCACAGACTGAGATAGATAGATAGATACATATGAAAAGACTGAGATAGATAGATAGATAGATATGAAAAGACTGAGATAGATCAATATGAAAATAATGCGATAGATAGATAAATAGGTAGATAGATATCAAAAGACTAAGATAGATAGATGATAGATACATATGAAAAGATTGAGATAGATAGATATGAACAGAATGAGATAGATAGATAGATAGATAGATAGATAAGAACAGAATGAGATAGATAGTTAGATATGAACAGATTGAGATAGATAGATAGATAGATATAAACAGACTGAGATAGATAAATGAATGTGTTTATTTTATTCAGTTAGAATTATTTAACATTTTATTATTTTCAGAAAATATGATTTGTTAAAAAAATATTAATCTAATATTTGTTTGTTTTTTAAAAAACATTTCAATAAATCCCAACAAGTTTCTTTCTTCCTTCTGTGTAATTATCAAAAAAAAACCCGCTTAAATAAGTTTCGTATTTAATGCCGCCTAAGCTTTCGATTTCAACATTAATTGGGTCAATCTTAAATGGTGTTCAATCGTATAAGGAAGATAAATTTTAATTGAATCATTGTTTAGTACAAAGGATTTCTTATAATTCTCCCTTTTTGTCAATTGTTTTTCACCTTTTGTGCGTTTATTTCTTTTTCCCCTATATTATTTTCTTGTTATTGGCATTTTTATGCAGACAGAATCAATAGAAAAGGCGAGGGCACAACTTCATGCTATATAAACACTTTCCGTCACCTCTTACCCACAAAAGGATAAGTAAGAATTTCTGACAAAGCAAAATAAAAAAATAAATGAATAAATAAAAATAAAATAGGCGAAAGGACAAATTCCTTGTGTTGTCTTTCAGGAAGATACAAAAAAAGAAATCCAAGTCGAAAAGAAATAAGTACAGAAGGGTGTAATAAAAATAAAAGATAATAGAATGAGAAATTTAAAAAAAATGCTGGAAAAAATAAATAAAAAGTAATTTAAGGAGTAAAGAATAAAACTAGAAACCCAATGAGGTAGAAAGGCAAAGAGATACAAAAATAGCGGCTTACCACACCCACAAACCTGTCGTCTTTACGACCGATAAAAAATGGAATCCCCAAAACACGACGAAACAAATAAAGATTCATAGAAAAAATATGTCTGTTAGCGCATGCGTAGAGCGACGCAAATATAAGTGAGGATTGGAAAAGGAACCGAAAAAAAATGGGTTTGTTAAAAAAAAACGCTGTAGTAGCATAAAAATTGAATTAAATAAGATAAATAAATAATTAGATAAAAGGAAAAAAGAATGAAACGAAGAAAAAAAAACGAAAGCAAAGAAATTGGGACGAAAAGAAGATCGTATTTCACCGTTAATCACGCAAATAAACAGAATAAAAAAATCGATAAACAGGTGAGAATTAGACATAAGAGTCAAGAGTAAAAAAAATGGAAGATAAAAAACATTTTGAATTGTCTAGGATATAAGGTAGTAAGGGTAATAAAAAGGAGATGGAGTGAGGAGGAGGAAAAAAAGAAGCGAGAAAGAAAGGAGATAGGAGGATAAGGAGGAGGAGAAAGACGAGTGGAGGCGGTTGAGGGAGTGAAGGAAGAAAAAGAAGGGAAGTGAGAAAGATCAGAAAATGGGACGAGGAGGAGAAAGAGGTGAGAAAGAAAGGGAGCAAGAAAGATAAGTAGATGGGTGGGGGGGGGGTTGAAGGTGGAGAAAGAAGGAAAGAGAGAAAGATCAGTAAATTGGACGAGGAGGAGAAAGAGGTGAGAAAGAAAGGGAGCAAGAAAGACAAGTAGATGGATGGGGGGGGGGGTTGAAGGAGGAGAAAGAAGGAAAGAGAGAAAGATCAGTAAATCGGACGAGGAGAAGAAAGCAAGAAAGCAAGAAAGATAAGTAGATGGGTGTCCGGGTGAAGGAAGAGAAAGAAGCGAATCGAGGAAGATCATTAAATTTGGGTGAGGAGGAGAATGAGGAGGAAAGCGAGAAAGATAAATAAATGGGTGGAGGGGGAGGAGCGGAGGGGGAGAAATTAAAGAGGCGGAAAATATATGGAGATGGGAGTATGGGGAGAATGAGTAGGAAAAAGAACAGAAGCGTGAAAGATATATAGATGGGTGGAGGGGGAGTTGGAGGAGGTGACAGATGAGAAGCGAGAAAGAGAAGTCGATGTGTGGATGGGGTGTGAGGGAAAAGAAAGAAGAGAGAATATGTGGTTGGGAGGGGGGAAGAGAAAGAAGATAAGCGAGAAGAAGAGAAATAAAAAGATTTGCAGATGAATTGAACATAATATAAAGGAAGGGAGAAAACCGATTAGAAAAATGCTATTTGGGCAAAGGTCAAGTAGACTTGTTGGGAAGGTCGAGAAAGACGTAATCGGAAAAAAAGTGAAAGAAAAGAAGAAAATGAAGAAAGTTGAAAATGAAAGTGAAAGAAAAGAAGGGGGAATTAAAAAAAGAAGAAAATTCCGAAGAGAATAACGAGGAAAGAAAGATGGAAACGATGCAAGAATGAAAATCTAAGAAGGTGACGAAAATGGAGACGAAATAAAAAGCGAAGGAGAAAGAAAAAGAAGGAACAAAATGAAAATAAATCACGGAAGGAGAAGAAATGAAATGGGTGATAGAAAGAAAACGATGAGAAAAAGACAAGAAAGAAAAAGAAAAGGATATAAGAAAGAAAGAAAGAAATGAAGAAAGAAAGAAGAAGAAGAAGAAGAAGAAGAAGAAGAAGAAGAAATCAAATGAGAATAAATTAAACGTGTGTTAGAAAGAAAATGACCAGAAATACGCAAGAAAGAAAAAGAAACGGATAAAATATATAAAGAAAGAAAGAAAGAAAGAAGAAGAAGAAGAAGAAGAAGAAGAAGATGATGATGATGATGATGATGATGATGATGATGATGAAGAAGAAAAAGAAAATGAAGAAGAGATCAAATAAGAAAAAATGAAGCGTGTGTTAGAAGGAAAATGACTAGAAAAAAAAACAAGAAAGAAAAAGAAACGGATAAAATAAAGAAAGAAAGAAAGAAGAAGATGATGAAGAAGAAGAAAAAGAAGAAGAAATCAAATGAGAAGAAATGAAACGTATGTTAAAATTAAAAAGGACGAGAAAAAGCAAGACGAAAAGGAAACGAATATGGAATAGAAAAGAAAAAAGAAAATAAGAAGAAAGAAAACAACTAGAAAACAAAGAACAAGGACGAGAAAAAAAATCGAAGAAAAAATGTGGAAAGATATCTATGCGAAAAAAAGGAGACCAAGTGGACGAATTTGTAGGGGAAATTAGTAGGTTTAACTTTTTCAATGAAGAATACAAACATTCGAAATACTTTTATGACAACTTTTTAAGCATCATTTCTTAATTTCACTTCATATAAAAAAGGGATTTTCTCTAATATGGATTGCTTTACAATCAATCGTAAAAAATACCATTATTAATTTTTTTAGACTATGATTATGAATTTTTGTTTCCGGTATATCAAATTTTTATATCCGAATTAATTTTTATGCTTTAGTCTTTAAAATAAAATCTGAAGATTTAAATTTTTCAAAGATTTAAAGTTGATAAAAACACTTTTGTCAAAAAGAGATTGACAAATCCTTTCTTCCCTCCATTTTTTTCAAACTTTGACATTATTATTCATTTTTTTTAAAGTTGTTTTTTCCCTAGCTTTTTCCCCGCTGCTAAAACTCAATGTCACCTGAACAAGATCATATGTTTAGCCTTTTTAATCGTCTAATTCTATTTCTTAAGCATAAATAAATAAATAAATAAACATCATTTTTTTCTCCCTTGCCGAGAATCCCCTTTTCATGAAGAAAATAAAAAGAAAAAAGAAAAATCATAGAAGAATCCGTGAGTAGAATAATTCTTTCATTATCTGCAAAGGGGATCTATTCCAAACTCGCAGAGGATGTCTGAAAACGAAAACGATACATTATATAATATTTTTCTATACAAACATACGTACATACATATATTGTGATTACCACATCTTACTCAGATGAGAGTCGCCACTTACTCTTCACATCACCTGTAATGGCTTCGGAGTCCACGGATCCTAAGATGACTCTTGGGACCGGCATTCGATTTCATAGCTATTATGCATATATGACAGATAATCTCTGTATCCTTGAACGGGTTGATTGGGTCCGCATGGCCCTCAGCTCTCCTGAATAACACCATGTGGCTTTTCAGTTCAGGCGATGATATGTAAAGATTGTTGCTGACAACAGAGGTATTATTGGCAGGACGATTGGTCAGCTTGGCATAGTTGCCTTGCTTCTGATTCTTATTACACACACACACACACACGCACACACACACACACACACATATATATATATATAAATTGAAGAGGTTATAATGGTTCCAACGAGAGAAAAGTGTGTATATTAAAAAGAAGAGAGGTACCGCAAACTTTTTGGGTTGTAATGTGGGTTTTTAAAAAAATATTATTCTTTATTTTTCATAGTTTTACATAGTTTTACAACACGTATTTCTGGTCTCACGACCGTCTTCAGGTAAAGGGTGGAGATTTCCACATATTATTAAAAATAATTATTAAAAATAATTAATTTTTTTCCTTTATGTTTTTCAATGTTGAATATTCTCTATATGAGACATTCTCTGCTTTTGTGTTGGTCATTTGAATGTCTTTCTTTAAATGGTAGTGAAGAGTACTGAGCGAAGGGTCATAAAACAATTAAGGTTGGTTTGAGAAGTGATGAATCGGGTTATCTTATCTTTTAATGTTTTAATAACCCCTGTGTGTTCTTAGATCTCTTGGATCTATTTCCATTTTCGTCTGTTTTTGTTAGCATGCGTGTATATATGTGCGTGTACATTCCCCCTGAATACATACACTGTCTCACTACGAAGAATTAGTAAACACATTTGTACACATACACACACACACAAACATACACACATACACACGTACACACGTACATTGTCCCACCAAACATGAATGCATGAACGAGGAGGTGCTGAAAATTACTAGTATGTATTTGGAATTTTTTTTATTTCAGTCAGTCAGTTATGTGCCATGCGTGATATACGTTTAGGCGATCATGTCTCTTTCGATACATGACTGACGAGGCAGATTTTTCCCGCAGTAGGCCTTTCTGCGGTAGACCAGTTGCCATCCAAGGCTATAGAACCCGGTCTGTTCTGTTATTTTACCCATAGCTGGGGATGAGGGGATTCCTACCTTTCCCAAGTGTATTAGCACGTATGTGAATTTAATGGATTCGACAGGAATTCGAACTCGGGTTTCCGATTCCTCAATCCGAGCCACTATCCATTACCCCGCCATACGAATCACAATAAAACTTCAAAACCATCAAATAATCTATTGCAAAGATAAATAATAAAAACATATAATATTATCTGAAATTACTCTGTTATATTTATCATATTAATATAAACATATGCTGAAAACATAGTTTATACATACGTATATACATACTTACATATATGGTGATTGCTACATGTTACTTGAATAGGAGGGGCTCCGCCTCCCATCGCATCATTTGTGATGGCTTCCGTCTTGTTTCGAGATCGTTATCTATAAAGAGGATTTTTGAGATCAGTATTCGATTTCAAAGGTGACAGGCATATATGAGCGATCAATTCTATCTTCATTGGTTTGATTGGATCTGTTAGAGTTTTTGGGTACTCTATTATACTAGTGAGCCAACCAAAATGAGCTGACTCATTTTATAGTTCCCCAATAGAAGGTTAACCAATCAGAAGACTTAAAATATTAAATCCGACGTGTATAAAGGCGGCCATTTTGTTTTTTCTCCGAATATTCACTGCCAACCTCTGATATGGAAGACCTTAAGAATTACTGAACAGCTGCTACTAGATATTGGCGTTGTTTCATTGAACAAATTACTTACTGCGCTGGATTCTACATTCACAGACTACGACGAACATGATCAACAGGATCTGCATGCCCTACAACTCTGCTATGTACCACCATGTGCCTCCACTGTCCAGATGATCATTAGCAAACCTGGTTGCAAGACAGCACAGGTATTGTTGGCAGGACGATGAGACAGCTTGACATAGTTGGCTGGATTCACATACATACCTATGATAAGGTTTAATTATTCATTTAGGCACAATAAGTGAGTAACAAAAATAACTAATAATAAAATGACACCTTCATAGCATTAGTTTGATAGTACGCCACGGTCCGTAAGGCGTGGGGCACGACTCGAGGGAGATTGGTTGGTTTTTAATCTTTAAATTGATACGGTTTCTTGAGAAACATAACGGAGTAGTTTCTTGTTGCCTTCTCTACGATTTGGTATTCAACATTTTCCTTCTCTTGGATTAGATGCCATCCAAGGCTAGAAAGGGCAGTCGGCACGGCTATTTCCATAGTTGGGTGTGGGGAGAAAATAATGACGTGTCAAAGAGCATTTGCCGCTTCTACAGTCCGCAATGATACCAGCTACACTACCCTCACATCCTATGAAAGAAATAAAAGAAAATTTGTCCGTACCGTAGATCTTAGTAATTAATGTAGAAGAAAGAAAGAAAGAAAGAAAGAAGGAAGGAAATAAATAAAGAGGAACCAATCAATGTAGGAGAAAGAAAGAAAGAATTAATATACAAGAAAAAAGAATTAAAGGGAAAAGAATTAATGTAGAAGAAAGAAAGAAAGAAAGAATGAAAGAAAGAAAAAAAGAGGAAAGAATCAATGTAGAAGAAAAAGAAAGAGGAAATAATTAATGCATAACCAAGAAAGAAAGAAAAGGAAAAAAATGAATGTAGAAGCAAGAAAAGGAAGAGGAAAGAATTAATGTAAAAGACGGAAAGAAAGAAAGAGGAAAAAATTAATGTAGAAGAAAGAAAGAATTATTGTAGAGGAAAGAATGAAATAAAGATGAAAGAATCAATGTAGGAGAAAGAAAGTGGAAAGAATTAATAAAGAAGAAGGAAAGAAAGAGGAAATAATTAATTTACAAGAAAGAAAGAAAGAAAGAAAGAAGGAAAGAAAGAGGGACGAATTTATGTAGAAGACAGAAAGAAACAAATAACGAAAGAAAGAGGAAAGAGTTAATGTGGAAGAAAGAAAGGATGGGTGGGGAATTAATGTAGAGAGAAGTAAGGAAGAAAAAAAGAAAGAGGAAAAATTAATGTGGAAGAAAGAAAAAAATAAGGAAAGAAAGAAGAAAGAATTAATAAAGAAAGAGAGAAAGAGGAAAGCATCAACGTATAAAAAAGAAAGAAAGAGGTAGTAATTAATGTAGAAGAAAGAAAGAAAGAAAGAAAGAGAGAGGAAAGAATTAATTTAGAAGAAAGAAAGAAATAAGGAAAAAAAGAAAGTCGAAAGAATTAATATAGAAGAGAGAAAGAAAGAGGAAAGAGTTAATACGGAAGAAAGAAAGAAAGAGGAAAAATTAATGTAGAAGAAAGAAAAGAATAGCAGAGCATTAATGTAGAAGAATGAAAGAAAGAAAGAAGAAAAAGGAAATAGTTAATGTAAAAGAAAGAAAGAGAGGCAAGAATTAATATAGAGGAAAGAATGAAAGAAGAAAAATTAATGAAGAAGACAGAAACAGGAAAGAATTAATGTATAAGAAAGAGAGAAGGAAAGAAAGAAGAAATAATTAGTGTAGATAGAAAGAAATAAAGACAAAAAGAAGAAAGAATAATTTAGAAAAAGAATGAATGAAAGAAGAAAGAATTAATCTAGGCGAAAGTCAGAAAGAGGAAAGAATTAATGTTGAAGATGAAAGAATGAATTTAGGAAATAATTAATGTAGGAAAAAGAAAAAAGGAAAGAATTAATGTAGAGGAAAAAAGAAAGAAAAGAATTAATCTAGAAAAAGAAAGTAAAAGGAAAGAGTTAATATAAATGAAAGAAAGAAAAAGAGAAAGAAAAAGAAAGACTAATGTAGAAGAAAGAAAGAAAGAAAGGGGAAAGAATTAATATATTTAGAGAAAAACAAGTGAGAGAAATAAATAAAAAAAGAACTCAAATGTAAAAGAAAAAACCCTCAACATAAAGAGAGAAGCATAAAAAAAACGAAAAAAGAAAAGAGAACGTGTGCAACCATAAGAAACAAACATAAAAAAGAACTGAATGTGACCCCCGCCCTCTGTAGCAGATGTTAAAGAAGTGGAATAAAAAAGTAAGGAGATATGTTAAGGAAAATAAAAAAATAAAAAAAAAACAAGAAAAGATGTTAAAGAAGTAAATAAAGATGTTAATAAAGGTATAAGAACAAATAAAAAAAAGATGTTAAATGTATGAATAAAAATAATAAAATAATAAAAGATGTTAAAGAAGTAAGTGAAGAAGAATATAAAATAAAAAAAGTTGTTACAAAAGGGAATAAAGACGAATGAAAAAGTAAAAAAAGGTAACAAGAAAAGATGTTAAAGTAAATAAAGATATTAAAGAAAGGAATAAATTAATGAAGATGAATGAAAATAAGAAATGAAGCAACAATAAATTCAGAAAAGATGTGAAAAAAAAAATAAATAAAATAAAAATAAATTATG
>OZ038513.1:77499914-77592414 GCA_964036315.1 Acanthosepion esculentum
TAATCAAAATGGATAATTAAAATCTACGTCTTCTTATCATTATAATGCTCTGTAATTCTACATTGAGTTCTCCCTGGATTTGTATCCTCCTCGGAATTATCCTTTCCAGTCACAAGCCGGTAAGATATATATATATATATATATATATATATATATACATATATATATATATATATGTGTGTGTGTGTGTGTGTGTGTGTGTGTGGGTATGTGTATATATATATATATATAAATATTTATGTATGTATATATATATATATATATATATATATATATATATATATATATATATATATATATTTGAATTGGACATAGTCCGACGATTTATTGAAAGACATTTATAATATGTTTCGGAGAACGAAAATTTTCTATGAAAATTTCTCGGACATTCAGGCCGGTAAATGTTATTTAATACTGTTTATTATAAAACAGAGCATTTGCTTAAATACTTGTATCTATAAAAAGAACGTTAAACATATTATAAATGTCTTTAAATATATATATATATATATATTACAAAGAGTTAATCAATTATATGCTGCCTATTTTATTATATATATATATATATATATATATATATGTGTGTGTTTGTGTGCGTGTGTGTGTGTCTGTGTGTGTGTGCATACGCACATACATATATAATATATATTTCTTTATTTAAATTTATCAAATTCAGGACCCTACGAGGCGCAGAATAGTGCACTAATATCTATTTATTTTCAATTTATTAAAAATGCAAACAGTCACCAAAGCAAATGCAAATGCTCATTTAGCAATCAACTAAGTGACTCTCGTCACTCGCGTAAAATGTTCGTCACAGTCTCCTCGTTCTGTTCTGTGGCTTCCTCCAAGATAGACAGCGAGGTAAGTCAAGTCCAAAAATAATTGCTTTCAATTTCATATTTCTGAATAAATGTTTTTACTTTCGCGAATTTTTAATTTGCACAAATTTCTAAGTGTCTATACGAACGGGAAGAAGTCCGGGTGTGCATGCACACGTACGTGTGCTTTCTTTAAATGATTCATCGCTTTTATAAAACTGTGGGGTGTCCGCTAATTTTGATATCGATCTGATTAACGTTGGGGCCTGGAGCAAATCAATTTTTATGCTAACGTAAGTGAGCAGGTAAGTAAATGAGTAAGTAAAATGTATAAATTAATTTTAACGAACTCACGAAATTCAAGCCGCTTCAAATTGGTTTCAATCAATATGTTCATATTAAATGCAACAAAATTAAGCCTTTCGAAAAGACCAAAATAAAAAAGAAAATAAATAAAGAAAATGAAATCGAAAAATCAACGTTTTGTTTTTGTAGGTTTTTATTTAAGCATTTTTTCGAAAACCAGTAAACTTGAAAGTTGAAGAACATTATATAAATATTCAATGTTTTATAATTTTCCAATTCTCAAAATAAATAAAAAAACAAAAACAGCATGAAAACAAATTTTTTTTACGAAAAATAAAGTACGACTAATATGTATTTAAATTAAACACTTACAATATCAAATAAACCCAATAGACCAACAATATATATATATATATATATATATATATATATATATATATATATATATATATATATATATATATATATACCCAAGTATAGGATTGGTGTATATGGAATAAATTCCGATAAACAAAGAATACTATTCTTAAAAGAGTGTTCAATACAGAGTAGAGCAAATATAATTTATACGAAAATTATAAATATTTTATAAAATAACTTCAAAAATAGACATTCTGTTTTCTGGTGTTTTATCAAGTGATGGTGTTGAATGTAGAATAAAGTGTTTTAAGAGGTTCAAATCGACCAAACACTCCTCGCTAGGGCAAACGCTGTTACATAAGCTGCAATGACCAAATAAAATACATGTATATGAGAATTCAAAAAACTTGACAACGAACCTTGGTTATAATAATTAATTAATGCTTTAATGTTGGGGTTAGACTAAAATAGAAATCATTCTAACTAATTAATATTAAATTTTACTATAAAATTGAAAAATGAAAATTACCAATTTTAAATTTTAAATTTAATCTATATTAAGTTTAAAATATAAAATTATTTAATGAAACTGAGGAAAAAATATATGTTTTGTTATTTATTTTGTTTTAACTGAAAGGCCAAAAATTCAGTTCGAATAAACGTTAAAATCTAATGTTGTGCTAAACTTCGTTACAACTTATATACATTTGAAGTGATGATATCGGCAGGGGAATGTAATATCTTAAAAAAAAAAAGACAATACATACACAATCAGATTATAATACACAAACACGTAGACATATTTAGATATATACAGACGCAAAAAACACGAACGAAACAAGAAATAGATGTCCACGACCATTAACAAAAAAAAAACAACAAAAAAAGAAAAAAAAGAGACAACATATGCATAAAATGAAAGGCATATATAAGTGATCATGCATACATACATTAATAAAAACATATTCACACCTACAAATATTCAAATTTGAAACTATAACATACATGGGCATAGATATATAGATAAAGTGGTTCAACAGATAAAATTTAATAGGGGTAGAATAGAAAAACAAATATTCGTCAATGAACAACGTAAAGAAAAAAGACACTAAAATATATAGAAATGGATAGAAAAATAAATATATACGCATACACATACTTAAAATAAAATAAAACTATATATATATATATATAAACCATAAACACACAACTATATATAAATATCTCATATATACTTATATACGCATGAGTACACATACATGAGTACAAATATATAAAAATAAGTAAAAAAGTACATACATACGTATGTGTACACACATTCATCACTACAAATAGAAACATGCATAAATATACCTAGGCACATACATACACATACGCATATACACACACACACATATATATATATACCTATATACACATATACACACACACATACATACACATGTACGCATATACATATATACACAAACATATAAATAAACATAAATATATCAACCTACTACATAAAAAAGAAAAAAGAGAAATATATATATGTATAAACATATATATACATATATATACATATATACATACACATATACACATATACGTACATATATACAAACATATACATATGTAAACATATATATATATATATATACATATAACCAAACATATATATATATATACATATACATATATACATACATAAACGTAAACATATACTAACAATATTATCCAAATGACATTCCAAAACACTAATGTATATATATATATATATATATATATATATATATATATATATATATGTACAAAGATATGCAGACACACACATAAACACACACAAACACACACACACACATATATATATATATATATATATATATATATATATATATACGAGGTTCATTCAATAAATAAGGTGAATTTTTCGGTATAAGGACTTCTAATACAGATAGAAGCTTACTTTTTTTTCAACGTAGTCTCCCAGCACTGTCACACACTTTTTCCATCTGTGCACAAGCTTCCATATTCCCTCAGCGTAAAAAAATTTGGACTAATGTCTCACCCAGTCGCTCTCAACACTTTTGACTTCATCGTCACTTTTAAACTTCGTGCCTCTCGTGAACGCTTTCAAGGGACCAAACAGGTGAAAGTCGGAAGGGGGCTGTAAGGGGGATGAGGGAGCAGTTCCCAGCCCAGCTCGTTGATGGTCTGCGCCGTTTGGGCTGCTGTGTGAGGCCTTGCGTTGTCATGATGCAAGATGACTCCTGATTGATGACCCCTGCCTTTGTCCCAACAGATAAGCTCAAAGTCCTTGCAATGTCATCCACTGACACCCTTCTGTCAGACTGAATGAGGTCATTGACTGATTGGATCACCTCAGGAGACCTCACTTCTGTAGGCCTCCCAGGCCTGTCTTCATCCTCAACACTGCTCCGTCCTTCTTTAAACAATTTAGCCCACTTGTAGACATTTTTTGGCTGAAACATGTGGCACCATACAAAGTTGACATTCTCTTATGAATTTCAACTGGTTTTCAACCTTCAGCAACCAAAAACTTGATAACTGACCGCTGTTCAATCCTGGAGCATGCTTCATGGTCGGCCATCTTTGTTAATCGCCAAAACTCTCAAATTTTTTTTTTTAATCTGCAAAAGAAATTAAATCCATGTGAAAAAGAAGTAAAACAAAAAAAAAGTGTAAGCTTCTATCTGTATTAGAAGTCCTTATACCGAAAAATTCAACTTATTTATTGAATGACCCTCGTATATATATATATATATATATATATATATATATATATATATATATATATATATATATATGTACACGCACATATGCTTACACACTCATACATATACAAGCGCATAATATATAAACAAGCACATATATAACTGCCATCAATACCAAAATATAGAAATACACAAACATATAACTACAAGTACAAATATATTCATATATACATACATACATACACTCAAACATACACACATTCACATATACATATTGATCTATATATATATACCTACACACATACACATAAACATATACACACATACAAGTACATACATGCAAATACAAATACACACACACATATATATATTTATAAAAATTCACATACACATATATACATCTATCTGTAAAAATATACACACATGTGCAGACAAAAACAACAAAATATACGTATACCTACATATATGTAAACACATAGGAGGATTATCAGATAATAAAACTAATAACATACTAAACTTACCTTGTCGTCAAAAATATTACTACCTCGATAGTAAGTTAAATTTATAGTTATGTCTACAGTTAACAGTGAGTTCATTCCTTTGATTTAAGAGTTGGGTCTTGTCTTTAAATCTAATGATTTCAAATTTTTCATTAAGACATAAATAACAAGGGCCATGTAGAGAATTACATGTAATTCTTTATATGCCCCTTGTTATTTCTTCGGTTTTGACTTGTTAAATTTAAAGAAAGTTTACGGTAGATGGCGTTGTATTGACATATAGACTAAGTTACAGTTATCATCCGTGTACATTTATAGCTAATCTGTTTTCAATGTTTAACGTTTGTAGTGGTGAGTTAACTGAGAAGTGTTCTGTTTAACAATGGAAGGATATTCATATCGTGAGCAGGCATATATGATTTTTGCATAAGGCCGTGGGAATGGTAATGGATGCGAGGCTGCACGGCTGTATCACGTTGCGCTTCCGGACCGAGTGTAGCGAAGTCACCCAATCTTTGCTGCTGTTTATCGCCGCGTTGTTGAGAAAGGATCTTGAAACCGTAAACTATGTATCGAGCAAGACAGTGATCCGTTTGTCTGTATGCCTAGCCACGAAGAACGCATTTTACAGTCTGATTCAGGCACACGATCCTTATTTATTAATAGAAGATTTCATATTTTCTATTAAAATTAGTTTCGCCTTGAGCAAGGCGTTAATAGGTGAGCATCTGTTAAACCTACTTATTAAAAAAAAAATGAACAAAGGTGGGGGCACCTAAAACAATACAACACATTATAAGGAAGTTAAAAATAACAATTATAGCTATTTATTTAGTCTGGTACAATGACACATACATGGGACACCCAGTGTGGATCAAACTGCCTAAATGGTAATATGATGATCTGCTGGACAAACTTCTTAAATATTACTTCATGTTGAGGCACCTAAAAATACCTTATTTAATGTGAATAAACATTACCCCTTTGAGCCCTGACCGCCGCTTTACCGGTGGTAGAGAAAAATGACATAATTCCCAGCTACCGGTTGAACAGTAATAGAGAAAAATGACGTAATGCCCAGCTACCGGTTGAACAGTGGTAGAGAAAAATGATGTAATGCCCAGCTACCGGTTGAACAGTGATAGAGAAAAATGACGTAATACCCAGCTACCGGTTGAACAGTGGTAGAGAAAAATGATGTAATGCCCAGCTACCGGTTGAACAGTGGTAGAGAAAAATGATGTAATGCTCAGCTACCGGTTGAACAGTGGTAGAGAAAAATGATGTAATGCTCAGCTACCGGTTGAACAGTGGTAGAGAAAAATGATGTAATGCCCAGCTACCGGTTGAACAGTGGTAGAGAAAAATGATGTAATGCTCAGCTACCGGTTGAACAGTGGTAGAGAAAAATGATGTAATGCCCAGCTACCGGTTGAACAGTGGTAGAGAAAAATGATGTAATGCCCAGCTACCGGTTGAACAGAGGTAAAGAAAAATGATGTAATGCCCAGCTAACGCTTGAACAGTGATAGAGAAAAATGACGTAATACCCAGCTACCGGTTGAACAGTGGTAGTGAAAAATGATGTAATGCCCAGCTACCGGTTGAACAGTGGTAGAGAAAAATGATGTAATGCTCAGCTACCGGTTGAACAGTGGTAGAGAAAAATGACGTAATACCCAGCTACCGGTTGAACAGTGGTAGAGAAAAATGACGTAATGCCCAGCTACCGGTTGAATAGTGGTAGAGAAAAATGGCATAATGCCCAGCTACCGGTTGAACAGTGGTAGAGAAAAATGATGTAATGCCCAGCTACCGGTTGAACAGTGGTAGAGAAAAATGATGTAATGCTCAGCTACCGGTTGAACAGTGGTAGAGAAAAATGATGTAATGCTCAGCTACCGGTTGAACAGTGGTAGAGAAAAATGATGTAATGCCCAGCTACCGGTTGAACAGTGGTAGAGAAAAATGATGTAATGCTCAGCTACCGGTTGAACAGTGGTAGAGAAAAATGATGTAATGCTCAGCTACCGGTTGAACAGTGGTAGAGAAAAATGATGTAATGCTCAGCTACCGGTTGAACAGTGGTAGAGAAAAATGATGTAATGCCCAGCTACCGGTTGAACAGTGGTAGAGAAAAATGACGTAATGCCCAGCTACCGGTTGAACAGTGGTAGAGAAAAATGATGTAATGCCCAGCTACCGGTTGAACAGTGGTAGAGAAAAATGATGTAATGCCCAGCTACCGGTTGAACAGAGGTAAAGAAAAATGATGTAATGCCCAGCTAACGCTTGAACAGTGATAGAGAAAAATGACGTAATACCCAGCTACCGGTTGTACAGTGGTAGAGAAAAATGACGTAATACCCAGCTACCTGTTGAACAGTGGTAGAGAAAAATGACGTAATACCCAGCTACCGGTTGAACAGTGGTAGAGAAAAATGATGTAATGCCCAGCTACCCGTTGAACAGTGATAGAGAAAAATGACGTAATATCCAGCTACCGGATGAACAGTGGTAGAGAAAAATGGCATAATGCCCAGCTACCGGTTGAACAGTGGTAGAGAAAAATGATGTAATGCACAGCTACCGGTTGAACAGTGGTAGAGAAAAATGACGTAATGCCCAGCTACCGGTTGAACAGTGGTAGAGAAAAATGGCATAATGCCCAGCTACCGGTTGAACAGTGGTAGAGAAAAATGATGTAATGCTCAGCTACCGGTTGAACAGTGGTAGAGAAAAATGATGTAATGCTCAGCTACCGGTTGAACTGTGGTAGAGAAAAATGATGTAATGCCCATCTACCGGTTGAACTGTGGTAGAGAAAAATGATGTAATGCTCAGCTACCGGTTGAACAGTGGTAGAGAAAAATGACGTAATGTCCAGCTACCGGTTGAACAGTGGTAGAGAAAAATGGCGTAATGCCCAGCTACTGGTTGAACAGTGGTTGAGAAAAATGATGTAATGCCCAGCTACCGGTTGAACAGTGGTAGAGAAAAATGATGTAATGCCCAGCTACCGGTTGAACAGTGGTAGAGAAAAATGACGTAATGCCCAGCTACCGGTTGAACAGTGATAGAGAAAAATGACGTAATACCCAGCTACCTGTTGAACAGTGGTAGAGAAAAATGATGTAATGCCCAGCTACCGGTTGAACAGTGGTAGAGAAAAATGACGTAATGCCCAGCTACCGGTTGAACAGTGATAGAGAAAAATGACGTAATATCCAACTACCGGTTGAACAGTGGTAGAGAAAAATGGCATAATGCCCAGCTACCGGTTGAACAGTGGTAGAGAAAAATGATGTAATGCACAGCTACCGGTTGAACAGTGGTAGAGAAAAATGACGTAATGCCCAGCTACCGGTTGAACAGTGATAGAGGACAATGACGTAATGCCCAGCTACCGGTTGAAAAGTGGTAGAGAAAAATGATGTAATGCTCAGCTACCGGTTGAACAGTGGTAGAGAAAAATGATGTAATGCCCAGCTACCGGTTGAACAGTGGTAGAGAAAAATGATGTAATGCTCAGCTACCGGTTGAACAGTGGTAGAGAAAAATGATGTAATGCCCAGCTACCGGTTGAGCAGTGATAGAGAAAAATGATGTAATGCTCAGCTACCGGTTGAACAGTGGTAGAGAAAAATGATGTAATGCCCAGCTACCGGTTGAACAGTGGTAGAGAAAAATGATGTAATGCTCAGCTACCGGTTGAACAGTGGTAGAGAAAAATGATGTAATGCCCAGCTACCCGTTGAACAGTGATAGAGAAAAATGACGTAATATCCAGCTACCGGTTGAACAGTGGTAGAGAAAAATGGCATAATGCCCAGCTACCGGTTGAACTGTGGTAGAGAAAAATGATGTAATGCTCAGCTACCGGTTGAACAGTGGTAGAGAAAAATGATGTAATGCTCAGCTACCGGTTGAACAGTGGTAGAGAAAAATGATGTAATGCTCAGCTACCGGTTGAACAGTGGTAGAGAAAAATGATGTAATGCTCAGCTACCGGTTGAACAGTGGTAGAGAAAAATGATGTAATGCCCAGCTACCGGTTGAACAGAGGTAAAGAAAAATGATGTAATGCCCAGCTAACGCTTGAACAGTGATAAAGAAAAATGACGTAATACCCAGCTACCGGTTGTACAGTGGTAGAGAAAAATGACGTAATATCCAGCTACCGGTTGAACAGTGGTAGAGAAAAATGGCATAATGCCCAGCTACCGGTTGAACAGTGGTAGAGAAAAATGATGTAATGCACAGCTACCGGTTGAACAGTGGTAGAGAAAAATGACGTAATGCCCAGCTACCGGTTGAACAGTGGTAGAGAAAAATGGCATAATGCCCAGCTACCGGTTGAACAGTGGTAGAGAAAAATGATGTAATGCTCAGCTACCGGTTGAACAGTGGTAGAGAAAAATGACGTAATGCCCAGCTACCGGTTGAACAGTGGTAGAGAAAAATGGCGTAATGCCCAGCTACCGGTTGAACAGTGGTAGAGAAAAATGATGTAATGCACAGCTACCGGTTGAACAGTGGTAGAGAAAAATGACGTAATGCCCAGCTACTGGTTGAACAGTGGTAGAGAAAAATGACGTAATGCCCAGCTACCGGTTGAACAGTGGTAGAGAAAAATGGCGTAATGCCCAGCTACTGGTTGAACAGTGGTTGAGAAAAATGGCGTAATGCCCAGCTACCGGTTGAACAGTGGTAGAGAAAAATGATGTAATGCCCAGCTACCGGTTGAACAGTGGTAGAGAAAAATGACGTAATGACCAGCTACCGGTTGAACAGTGATAGAGAAAAATGACGTAATACCCAGCTACCGGTTGAACAGTGATAGAGAAAAATGACGTAATACCCAGCTACCTGTTGAACAGTGGTAGAGAAAAATGATGTAATGCCCAGCTACCGGTTGAACAGTGGTAGAGAAAAATGATGTAATACCCAGCTACCTGTTGAACAGTGGTAGAGAAAAATGATGTAATACCCAGCTACCGGTTGAACAGTGGTAGAGAAAAATGACGTAATACCCAGCTACCGGTTGAACAGTGGTAGAGAAAAATGACGTAATACCCAGCTACCGGTTGAACAGTGGTAGAGAAAAATGACGTAATACCCAGCTACCGGTTGAACAGTGGTAGAGAAAAATGACGTAATACCCAGCTACCTGTTGAACAGTGGTAGAGAAAAATGATGTAATGCCCAGCTACCGGTTGAACAGTGGTAGAGAAAAATGACGTAATGCCCAGCTACCGGTTGAACAGTGATAGAGAAAAATGACGTAATATCCAACTACCGGTTGAACAGTGGTAGAGAAAAATGGCATAATGCCCAGCTACCGGTTGAACAGTGGTAGAGAAAAATGATGTAATGCACAGCTACCGGTTGAACAGTGGTAGAGAAACATGACGTAATGCCCAGCTACCGGTTGAACAGTGGTAGAGAAAAATTGCATAATGCCCAGCTACAGGTTGAACAGTGGTAGAGAAAAATGATGTAATGCTCAGCTACCGGTTGAACAGTGGTAGAGAAAAATGATGTAATGCCCATCTACCGGTTGAACTGTGGTAGAGAAAAATGATGTAATGCTCAGCTACCGGTTGAACAGTGGTAGAGAAAAATGACGTAATGTCCAGCTACCGGTTGAACAGTGGTAGAGAAAAATGGCGTAATGCCCAGCTACTGGTTGAACAGTGGTAGAGAAAAATGATGTAATGCCCAGCTACCGGTTGAACAGTCGTAGAGAAAAATGATGTAATGCCCAGCTACCGGTTGAACAGTGGTAGAGAAAAATGGCATAATGCCCAGCTACCGGTTGAACAGTGGTAGAGAAAAATGATGTAATGCCCAGCTATCGGTAGAACAGTGATAGAGAACAATGACGTAATGCCCAGCTACCGGTTGAACAGTGGTAGAGAAAAATGACGTAATGTCCAGCTACCGGTTGAACAGTGGTAGAGAAAAATGATGTAATGCCCAGCTATCGGTTGAACAGTGGTAGAAAAAAATGACGTAATGCCCAGCTACCGATTGAACAGTGGTAGAGAAAAATGATGTAATGCTGAGCTAACGGTTGAACAGAGGTAAAGAAAAATGATGTAATGCCCAGATACCGGTTGAACAGTGATAGAGAAAAATGACGTAATACCCAGCTACCTGTTGAACAGTGGTAGAGAAAAATGATGTAATGCCCAGCTACCGGTTGAACAGTGGTAGAGAAAAATGACGTAATGCCCAGCTACCGGTTGAACAGTGATAGAGAAAAATGACGTAATGCCCAGCTACCGGTTGAACAGTGGTAGAGAAAAATGGCGTAATGCCCAGCTACTGGTTGAACAGTGGTTGAGAAAAATGGCGTAATGCCCAGCTACCGGTTGAACAGTGGTAGAGAAAAATGATGTAATGCCCAGCTACCGGTTGAACAGTGGTAGAGAAAAATGACGTAATGACCAGCTACCGGTTGAACAGTGATAGAGAAAAATGACGTAATACCCAGCTACCGGTTGAACAGTGATAGAGAAAAATGACGTAATACCCAGCTACCTGTTGAACAGTGGTAGAGAAAAATGATGTAATGCCCAGCTACCGGTTGAACAGTGGTAGAGAAAAATGATGTAATACCCAGCTACCTGTTGAACAGTGGTAGAGAAAAATGATGTAATACCCAGCTACCGGTTGAACAGTGGTAGAGAAAAATGACGTAATACCCAGCTACCGGTTGAACAGTGGTAGAGAAAAATGACGTAATACCCAGCTACCGGTTGAACAGTGGTAGAGAAAAATGGCGTAATGCCCAGCTACTGGTTGAACAGTGGTTGAGAAAAATGGCGTAATGCCCAGCTACCGGTTGAACAGTGGTAGAGAAAAATGATGTAATGCCCAGCTACCGGTTGAACAGTGGTAGAGAAAAATGACGTAATGACCAGCTACCGGTTGAACAGTGATAGAGAAAAATGACGTAATACCCAGCTACCGGTTGAACAGTGATAGATAAAAATGACGTAATACCCAGCTACCTGTTGAACAGTGGTAGAGAAAAATGATGTAATGCCCAGCTACCGGTTGAACAGTGGTAGAGAAAAATGATGTAATACCCAGCTACCTGTTGAACAGTGGTAGAGAAAAATGATGTAATACCCAGCTACCGGTTGAACAGTGGTAGAGAAAAATGACGTAATACCCAGCTACCGGTTGAACAGTGGTAGAGAAAAATGACGTAATACCCAGCTACCGGTTGAACAGTGGTAGAGAAAAATGACGTAATACCCAGCTACCGGTTGAACAGTGGTAGAGAAAAATGACGTAATACCCAGCTACCTGTTGAACAGTGGTAGAGAAAAATGATGTAATGCCCAGCTACCGGTTGAACAGTGGTAGAGAAAAATGACGTAATGCCCAGCTACCGGTTGAACAGTGATAGAGAAAAATGACGTAATATCCAACTACCGGTTGAACAGTGGTAGAGAAAAATGGCATAATGCCCAGCTACCGGTTGAACAGTGGTAGAGAAAAATGATGTAATGCACAGCTACCGGTTGAACAGTGGTAGAGAAACATGACGTAATGCCCAGCTACCGGTTGAACAGTGGTAGAGAAAAATTGCATAATGCCCAGCTACAGGTTGAACAGTGGTAGAGAAAAATGATGTAATGCTCAGCTACCGGTTGAACAGTGGTAGAGAAAAATGATGTAATGCCCATCTACCGGTTGAACTGTGGTAGAGAAAAATGATGTAATGCTCAGCTACCGGTTGAACAGTGGTAGAGAAAAATGACGTAATGTCCAGCTACCGGTTGAACAGTGGTAGAGAAAAATGGCGTAATGCCCAGCTACTGGTTGAACAGTGGTAGAGAAAAATGATGTAATGCCCAGCTACCGGTTGAACAGTCGTAGAGAAAAATGATGTAATGCCCAGCTACCGGTTGAACAGTGGTAGAGAAAAATGGCATAATGCCCAGCTACCGGTTGAACAGTGGTAGAGAAAAATGATGTAATGCCCAGCTATCGGTAGAACAGTGATAGAGAACAATGACGTAATGCCCAGCTACCGGTTGAACAGTGGTAGAGAAAAATGACGTAATGTCCAGCTACCGGTTGAACAGTGGTAGAGAAAAATGATGTAATGCCCAGCTATCGGTTGAACAGTGGTAGAAAAAAATGACGTAATGCCCAGCTACCGATTGAACAGTGGTAGAGAAAAATGATGTAATGCTGAGCTAACGGTTGAACAGAGGTAAAGAAAAATGATGTAATGCCCAGATACCGGTTGAACAGTGATAGAGAAAAATGACGTAATACCCAGCTACCTGTTGAACAGTGGTAGAGAAAAATGATGTAATGCCCAGCTACCGGTTGAACAGTGGTAGAGAAAAATGACGTAATGCCCAGCTACCGGTTGAACAGTGATAGAGAAAAATGACGTAATATCCAACTACCGGTTGAACAGTGGTAGAGAAAAATGGCATAATGCCCAGCTACCGGTTGAACAGTGGTAGAGAAAAATGATGTAATGCACAGCTACCGGTTGAACAGTGGTAGAGAAAAATGACGTAATGCCCAGCTACCGGTTGAACAGTGGTAGAGAAAAATGACGTAATGCCCAGCTACCGGTTGAACAGTGATAGAGAAAAATGATGTAATGCCCAGCTACCGGTTGAACAGTGATAGAGAAAAATGACGTAATATCCAACTACCGGTTGAACAGTGGTAGAGAAAAATGGCATAATGCCCAGCTACCGGTTGAACAGTGGTAGAGAAAAATGATGTAATGCACAGCTACCGGTTGAACAGTGGTAGAGAAAAATGATGTAATGCACAGCTACCGGTTGAACAGTGGTAGAGAAACATGACGTAATGCCCAGCTACCGGTTGAACAGTGGTAGAGAAAAATTGCATAATGCCCAGCTACAGGTTGAACAGTGGTAGAGAAAAATGATGTAATGCTCAGCTACCGGTTGAACAGTGGTAGAGAAAAATGATGTAATGCCCATCTACCGGTTGAACTGTGGTAGAGAAAAATGATGTAATGCTCAGCTACCGGTTGAACAGTGGTAGAGAAAAATGACGTAATGTCCAGCTACCGGTTGAACAGTGGTAGAGAAAAATGGCGTAATGCCCAGCTACTGGTTGAACAGTGGTAGATAAAAATGATGTAATGCCCAGCTACCGGTTGAACAGTCGTGGAGAAAAATGATGTAATGCCCAGCTACCGGTTGAACAGTGGTAGAGAAAAATGGCATAATGCCCAGCTACCGGTTGAACAGTGGTAGAGAAAAATGATGTAATGCCCAGCTATCGGTAGAACAGTGATAGAGAACAATGACGTAATGCCCAGCTACCGGTTGAACAGTGGTAGAGAAAAATGACGTAATGTCCAGCTACCGGTTGAACAGTGGTAGAGAAAAATGATGTAATGCCCAGCTATCGGTTGAACAGTGGTAGAAAAAAATGACGTAATGCCCAGCTACCGATTGAACAGTGGTAGAGAAAAATGATGTAATGCTGAGCTAACGGTTGAACAGAGGTAAAGAAAAATGATGTAATGCCCAGATACCGGTTGAACAGTGATAGAGAAAAATGACGTAATACCCAGCTACCTGTTGAACAGTGGTAGAGAAAAATGATGTAATGCCCAGCTACCGGTTGAACAGTGGTAGAGAAAAATGACGTAATGCCCAGCTACCGGTTGAACAGTGATAGAGAAAAATGACGTAATATCCAACTACCGGTTGAACAGTGGTAGAGAAAAATGGCATAATGCCCAGCTACCGGTTGAACAGTGGTAGAGAAAAATGATGTAATGCACAGCTACCGGTTGAACAGTGGTAGAGAAAAATGACGTAATGCCCAGCTACCGGTTGAACAGTGGTAGAGAAAAATGACGTAATGCCCAGCTACCGGTTGAACAGTGATAGAGAAAAATGATGTAATGCCCAGCTACCGGTTGAACAGTGATAGAGAAAAATGACGTAATATCCAACTACCGGTTGAACAGTGGTAGAGAAAAATGGCATAATGCCCAGCTACCGGTTGAACAGTGGTAGAGAAAAATGATGTAATGCACAGCTACCGGTTGAACAGTGGTAGAGAAAAATGACGTAATGCCCAGCTACCGGTTGAACAGTGGTAGAGAAAAATTGCATAATGCCCAGCTACCGGTTGAACAGTGGTAGAGAAAAATGATGTAATGCTCAGCTACCGGTTGAACTGTGGTAGAGAAAAATGATGTAATGCTCAGCTACCGGTTGAACAGTGGTAGAGAAAAATGACGTAATGTCCAGCTACCGGTTGAACAGTGGTAGAGAAAAATTGCATAATGCCCAGCTACCGGTTGAACAGTGGTAGAGAAAAATGATGTAATGCCCAGCTACCGGTTGAACAGTCGTGGAGAAAAATGATGTAATGCCCAGCTACCGGTTGAACTGTGGTAGAGAAAAATGATGTAATGCTCAGCTACCGGTTGAACAGTGGTAGAGAAAAATGACGTAATGCCCAGCTACCGGTTGAACAGTGGTAGAGAAAAATTGCATAATGCCCAGCTACCGGTTGAACAGTGGTAGAGAAAAATGATGTAATGCCCAGCTACCGGTTGAACTGTGGTAGAGAAAAATGATGTAATGCTCAGCTACCGGTTGAACAGTGGTAGAGAAAAATGACGTAATGTCCAGCTACCGGTTGAACAGTGGTAGAGAAAAATGGCGTAATGCCCAGCTACTGGTTGAACAGTGGTAGATAAAAATGATGTAATGCCCAGCTACCGGTTGAACAGTCGTGGAGAAAAATGATGTAATGCCCAGCTACCGGTTGAACAGTGGTAGAGAAAAATGACGTAATGCCCAGCTACCGGTTGAACAGTGGTAGAGAAAAATGGCGTAATGCCCAGCTACTGGTTGAACAGTGGTAGAGAAAAATGATGTAATACCCAGCTACCGGTTGAACAGTCGTAGAGAAAAATGATGTAATGCCCAGCTACCGGTTGAACAGTGGTAGAGAAAAATGGCATAATGCCCAGCTACCGGTTGAACAGTGGTAGAGAAAAATGATGTAATGCCCAGCTCTCGGTAGAACAGTGATAGAGAACAATGACGTAATGCCCAGCTACCGGTTGAACAGTGGTAGAGAAAAATGACGTAATGTCCAGCTACCGGTTGAACAGTGGTAGAGAAAAATGATGTAATGCCCAGCTACCGGTTGAACAGTGGTAGAGAAAAATGATGTAATGCTCAGCTACCGGTTGAACAGTGGTAGAGAAAAATGATGTAATGCCCAGCTACCGGTTGAACAGTGGTAGAGAAAAATGGCATAATGCCCAGCTACCGGTTGAACAGTGGTAGAGAAAAATGGCGTAATGCGCAGCTACCGGTTGAACAGTGGTAGAGAAAAATGACGTAATGCCCAGCCACCGGTTGAACAGTGGTAGAGAAAAATGATGTAATGCTCAGCTACCGGTTGAACAGTGGTAGAGAAAAATGACGTAATGTCCAGCTACCGGTTGAACAGTGGTAGAGAAAAATGACGTAATGCCCAGCTACCGGTTGAACAGTGGTAGAGAAAAATGATTTAATGCCCAGCTACCGGTTGAACAGTGGTAGAGAAAAATGATGTAATGCCCAGCTACCCGTTGAACGGTGGGTAAAAACTTGTAATTATTTTTATATCTACCGTAAAACATTACATACCAATTATTTGCGAATTTTGTCTCAGGAGCTCAGGCAGAAGGGTTAAAATTGTTCAGGAACGCAGTGTTTTAAGGAACGAACGTGCTTCCCTGAAAACATTACTTGGGGCGTGGCCGAATTAGCTAACTCTCCACAGCACGAAAGTCACAAGTTAACGACTCCACTCTAATTTGACCTTCATCTGGATTTAAACAAATAGAAACATCGTCTTACTTTTTCATCAACCAAATCGAATTTTTGGTATTCAAGTTAAATAGTTATAGACTGAGAAGAAACACACAAAAGGAAGGATAGATAGAAGGACAGACTGATATGATGTAAGTTATTTCGACAGGGAAGTAGATGAGTCTAAGATCCCATTTTACTACTGTTTCTGATATTTTCGTTGGGATTCTTCATTCATATTAACCGTGACTTTGCGCTATAAAGTAAGAAAAAGAAATGTAATAGTTTGACTGAAAAATTAAAATCAATTTTTTAGCTTTCAGTGGGCTCTCAATTGCAATTCATTCAGCTGTTTGTATCTCTATCTGATCGTGCGTATGTGTCAGTGCGCATGTCTATAATCTCAGAGTTTTAGACGACAACAAATGGAAAGAAGAGATTGATTCATGATTCGAAGAATTCTATCGAAGAATCAAAGGGTTTAATCGATTAAAAATAATAAAGGCGATCGGAATTAAGAGCATCTGAAAAGAAATCAAAGAAAGAAAGAATTTGAAGACACATTTAGCGGAAGTTGAAGAGAAGAAAAGAAAGAGAGAATAAGAAGAAAGGTAAAAAGAAATATATGAGCAAGTAGAAATGAGATGAGCGTAAAAGAGAGAGAGAGAGAGATAGACGAAATAAAGAGGAGTAGTTAGAGAAAAGAAAAGAGAAGAGGGAAAGAGTGAAAGAGACGTATGGAGAAGACGGAACGAGGAGGAAGTAAGTGAGTGGTGAAAGTGAGTAGAGGAGGAGAAGGAGAACAGAAAAAGAGAGGGGGAAAGAAGGAGAGAAGGGAGTAAAGAAAGAAGAAGGTGAAAAAAATACGTGAAGAAGAAACTTTACCGGTTATCATAAAAACGAAACGCTTCAAAGAACTCGAAGTCTTGCGCCCATAAAAAAAAAACATCTTGAAGGGTTTTTGAATCAGTGGGCGTAAAAGACCCGCAATTGATTCAGCCTCAGACACGCACGAGCAAAGCAAGAGAAAGAGAAAGAGAGAGAGAAAGAGAAAAAGAGAAAGAGAGAGAAAGAAAGAGAGAGAGAAAGAGAAAGAGAGAGAGAGAAAGACAGAGAGAGAGAAAGAGAGAGAGAGAAAGAGAGAGAGAGAAAGAGAGAGAGAAAGAGAGAAAGACAAAGAGAGAAAGAGAGAGATAGAGAGAGAAAGAGAGAGAGAAAGAGCGAGAGAGAGAAAGAGCGAGAGAGAGAAAGACAAAGAGAGAAAGAAAGGGAGAAAGAGAGAGACATACATACACACAGAAGCGTACTAAGACAGAAATTGACGCCTAAAGATTTTATGCGTGATTGTATATATATATATATATATATATATATATATACGTTTATATGAGCGTGTGGGCGGTGCCAGGTGTGTGTAATGTTGTATCACGAGCTATAGCCCCCAAACTCTTGATTTTTTGAATATCTATTCTGACTTTTATCCGTATGGGTGTGTGTGTAATTGTGTATGTGCTTGTGTATGTGTTTGGGCTTGTGTGTCCATTATGTGTTTTGTGCATGTAACGGTTTGTGTTTGTATTTGCGCGTGTGTGTCTATGTGTGTCCATTCTATGTTTTGTGCCTATGACTGTGTCTGTGTGTCTGTAGCTGTGTCCATTCTGCGTTTTTTTGTGCGTTTGAGTGTGTCTGCTTGTGTGTGAGTGTTTGTGTGTGGTTGTATGTGTTTTCCATTATGCGTTTTGTGCGTTTTGAGCGTGTCTGCCTGTGTATCCATTCTTTGTTGTCCGAGCCCGCCTTAAAATTATTCTAAATACGTTTTTCTGGAATGAAATAGACAAGTAAGTGATAGGAATGAAGTCTTGAATAATCTCTACGATAAATAAACTTTACCACAAGTTCTTCTTCTTCTAAAGTTTCTAAGATTTGTGTTGATTTCTTTAATGTTCTCGTTGTTGGTACAGCTTCGACTACAATGTGCCGTGGTGTTGTATTATAATATTAACAATAATAATAATTGGTGGTGTCTCTGGGGGCAAAGTTAACTCTGAAAGAGTAGGAAAAGTGGAAACATGATCTAGTTCGTTGAGAATTGGAGTTTCCAGCGTGAAAAGAAGTGGCACAATTATAAATCCAAGAATGTCTTTGAGTCAGAAACATGCAAGGTTTTGTAGCATTTGAGTCAGAAGCCTGCAAGGTTTTGTAGGATTTGAGTCAGAAGCCTGCAATGTTTTGTAGGATTTGAGTCAGAAACGTGCAAGCTTTTGTAGGATTTGAATGAAAAGCCTGCAAGGTTTTGTAGGATTTGAATAAGAAGCCTGCAAGGTTTTGTAGGATTTGAGTCAGAAACATGCAAGGTTTTGTAGGATTTGAATCAGAAGCCTGCAAGGTTTTGTAGGATTTGAGTCAGAAGCCTGCAAGGTTTTGTAGCATTTGAGTCAGAAGCCTGCAAGGTTTTGTAGGATTTGAGTCAGAAGCCTGCAATGTTTTGTAGGATTTGAGTCAGAAACGTGCAAGCTTTTGTAGGATTTGAATGAAAAGCCTGCAAGGTTTTGTAGGATTTGAATAAGAAGCCTGCAAGGTTTTGTAGGATTTGAGTCAGAAACATGCAAGGTTTTGTAGGATTTGAATCAGAAGCCTGCAAGGTTTTGTAGGATTTTTCAAAACAAAATTCGTGGGGATGACGATATATTACATTTGGCAGCAAGGACTCTGATTGGGATACTGGAGGTTGTATGGAGCCTAAAACCTTTTAATTGCTGTTGTTTCCAGGCCCATCGGGTGGTGGAATCTGTTAGGATTCCAGCAATGGTCAAATAGTGAATCCCCAAACAAAAACAAAATACTATGAAAGTATAAAATTACAAACCTATATATGCATAAAATTTAAGTAACATCTACCATGTATTCAATTGCAAAAGTAGAATAACTTATATTTTAATTCAAAGCTCCCAAGAAAATTAAATTTTGACATTAAATGACACATAAGGTGTTGAAATGCCGTCAAAAAACAAATCAGTCAATATAAATAGATAAGAAACTGAAGCACAAGAAACCGGGCATAATTAGCGAAAGATTAAAAAGAAAAACGATTGGGCAGAAGAATGAAAGGAAAGGAATCATTTATGACACATTGAAGTTTGAAATCGCAAGGTTTTCGAAGCTAATGAAGGTCGCATTCATACCAGTTGTCATTTGTGCACTGATAGACTAGAGGTATAGATAAAGAAAATTGGCATTGATTGCCAAGTAAAACTGCTACGGAAAACAAGCATCTTCAGATTGGCAAGACTAATCTAGAAGCGTTGAATACTTACAGTCAGAGAAAAAAATACAAGACATCTAAGGCTGCTGGTTGTGACTCGTTAGCCAGGCATTAATTAACAGATAGTAAGATCTTATTGGAAAAAGGAATAATAAATTATTATTGCCTGCATCTGACTTGAGATCGAAATGAGTAAAAATAATGAGAAAAAAATGATACAGTGTTTCGGCGTTCTTGCATATCAGAGTGTAAACTTGAATGAAAATTAAATCTGGACCTTACCAAGACGATGAGAAATGTGTGGAACATGAAATTTGCAGTCGTTCCAGTTATCGCTAAAACACTAGAGATAGCCCCGAAAAAAAAAAGGCTGGAGGAACTCGAAAAAATGATAACAGATGGAGCCATCCAAACGACAGCATTACTGAAAAACATCTAAGAAGGAGGAAACTTAGTGCCACTTGTTCTTTGTAAGCCACCAATTACTACTGGAGTGAAAATAATAATAATATAAGATTATTTTGACTGACAAGTGATTGGAGAGAAATCGCCCTGACACCACATTGTCCACAAGTGCAGCCATGAATGGATCCTGACAGAAGTTGCGATACCATGGGATAGGAACATTGTCAAGGTGGAACAGGTGAAAATACAAAGGTTCCTGGTAAGACAAATCGGAGAAATGTAACCAGCAGCATTTCAAGTTCTTCATTTTATGGTTGATGCATTCGGGCATATTTCCAGGAATCCTTCTGCCTCTTAAGATGCCTTGACATCATTGGGCGTGGGCAGGTGGGAGCGCTACCTGAAACAACTCATATTATGAGGAGAGCTCCGGGTAGGAACTGAGATATGACCTTCATCACCCTGACGAATCATCTAAGAGCTAGGAAAGGATATCAAATATCAAATAATCCTAATAATATTAATAACAGACTCGGCCAACAAGTAAAGGATACCAAAAAAAAAAAAACAAAACAACACGTAAAGAAGACCAAAACAAAACAGCGAAGTGATTTTCATCTTTGCCATCGTCAGAAGGTTAATGGTCGATATCACGTGAGTGAACTTAAAGTCAATGTTAATTGCGGAGTTAAATCGAGCTGAAAAGTAGATGTAAGTATGTGTTCTTGCCACAGCTTAATTGGCTATCGGAACCTTGCCACAAATCACTCAGATGAGAGAGAATGAAAGAGCCTTAAATATTTTAATTGGCCGAAGATTCTTAACTTGGGATCGATAAACGTTCAGAAATGGCTAACGAAACACCAAACCCCGGCCGACATATTTTCCTATCACTTACTGATAAACACTAAGTGAAATGAAGACACGCAAGCTTTGCCCACAAATCGTTATTACGCATGATTTAAATAACAAAACAGAAATGAAGAGTTAATATTTCACCAATCAACCACAGGTATATATATATATAGGCATGATTAAATACATATATATTTTCTGTAGATTCAATACAAATAGATAGGGCTTCATATATATATATATATATATATATATATATATATATATATATATATATATATATGTGTGTGTGTGTGTGTGTGTGTGTGTGTGTGTGTGTGTGCATTTGTGTGCGTGAGAGTGTTTAGAGCAAAATATTCATTATCTATCTATCTATCTATCTATCTATCTATCTATCTAACAGTCTGTTCATTAATCTCTCTCTCTCACTCTCTCTCTCTCTATATATATCTTCCTATATTACAGTTTGTACATATCTATCTATCTATCTATCTATCTATCTATCTATCTATCTATCTATCTGTTGTGGTAGGATCCACCTAATCTGCATAGGTGACTACCGACTATATAAATAATGGTTGGTACCGGAAGACAGGGAGGGAATACAGAGATCCAGCTAGAGACTCTGCCCGACTGCGACTTAGTCAACACATTCTCCAGGAACGGTCTTCCCAGAAATATACAGAAATACTATATGTAAATATTGTGTACATTTTCTTGTTATAATATATTCTTGTTCTAAGTACATTTTGTGTTGCATTATTATTCCATGCATTAGTCGAGATTCAACAATGAGTCAAGACTCAACACTATCTATCTATCTATCTAACAGTCTGTTCATTAATCTCTCTCTCTCTCACTCTCTCTCTCTATATATCTTCCTATATTACAGTCTGTACATCTATCTATCTATCTATCTATCTATCTATCTATCTAACAGTCTCTCTCTGTCTCTCTACCTCTCACTCTCTCTATATATATCTACCTATATTACACTCTGTCCATACCTTTCTTTCATTCTTTCTTTCTTTCTTTCTTTCTATCTATCTATCTATCTATCTATCTATCTATCTTGCTCGAGATTTTTTGTCTTACCGAATTTATCGCGAGCTGTACAAGACATTTTTGTCGGATTGTCTTCGGAGTAAGTGTACTTTTTGTCTGCCTCCCACCATCATCTTGTGTATCCATTGTTGTCTGTCTTTGTCGTCTTATTCGTCTGAATTGCGTGTATTCTTTCAAATCGTGTTGGTGTGACGAGGGTACGCCGACATCTTGTCGGAGCCCGAATCTCTTCCTGCTTCCCCTACAGAAGTACCCCCTTCAGCATGGGCAAGGGATGGGCCCCCACAAAAAGGGCCAGAATATTTTAAAAAATTAAAAGAGAACTTTGATCCATATTTTAATGGAAAGGAGTTATTACCGGTGCCGTCTGTATTGGACACGGTGAATACAAGGACAATCTCGTTAGTAACAACGGACCCCAAGACCCGGAAGCTAAATATCGTGACTAGGGAAGTGATGGAGGAGGCCCTGAAAAGTCCTCAAATTGCAGCCCAAATTCTAGCAAGAAGAAGTAAGTCAATATGGGACATCTTATTGCCGACAGAAGAGAAAGCCAAATCGCTGGCAGGCTGTATTCTGACTACTTCGACAGTCAGGCTTCAGACTGAATACATGGGGACAGGAAAGGCAAAGGGGTCTCTACATAGGGTGCCACTCTACATATCTGAAGACCATATTGTATTTTTCTCCGACGTCTGCCCTATTAAAAGTAAGGTCGGAATTTCCACAGGCGATATTGAAATGTCAATTACATTAAATCGAAAGCAATTTACGGAAATACCCAACGCGTTAATGTGTGAGGGTAGACTTATCTATGTCGTGGTGGAGGGTCGTCGGCCACTTTGTTGGGCTTGTGGGGCTGCGGGGCATTTGTCGAATGCTGGCCCGGGACAAAATCCTTCCCTACAACCCAAAAAGAAAAATGAAGCAGCAACATCACAGGCAACTTCACAAGCAACAGCACAGACAACCAAGGAAACTGGAGAGTAGACGGAAGTCGTCAAAATGGGACCCAAAAGTACCACCACTTCCCCTCAGCAGCGGAATGAGGGTCCTCAACCTGATCCAGAGGACCAGCAAGTAAGGGAAGTAGAAATGCAGGAGATGCCCCCAACTCGGTTGACTTCACTGAAAAGAGGGAGAGGGGAAGCAGATAAAGAAGAAGAGAAAAGGGGGGAAAATAAAGAAAAAAGACAAGCGAGCTGAAGCCAACAAAGGCTCTGCCAAAAACCAAGGCTCAATCAGCCCCGGCTTCGCCAGTCAAGAAGCTTGAAGAAAATACCACAAGAAGCCTTCCTCCTCCCCCACTGAAAGCACCACTGTCCTCTATTCGCAATACACCTCCTCATCAAACGCCCCCTCCCAATACCACTGCAGTCAATCATATTTCTACTCCTTACAACACTCCACTTTCAAAATCCCCAAAGCCCAGCACCTCCCAGCAGAGTTCCCGAGTGGGGTAATGTCTTGCTATATGGACAAGCAGTCAATAGATGCGGGCATGTCGAAGCCAAAAAGAGCTTTGTTGAAGCCCTTGTTAAAGATGGCGTCAGTAGACGGACTTGCTACCGATGATCCCCGAAATTTCCCCAAGGCCGCCGGCGTAAAAACATGGATAAAGAGCACAGGCCGAAATCTAATAGCCTTTCCGGAGATCCGTATGGCGGAAATAGGAACCCCGGAACTGATAAACCTACAGAAATATTGTGCAGGGAGGGGGGTCCCAGTAATCCTCCATCCTTCATTATACAGGACATTAATGTTATACATGTTCACCGTAGTGTGAATGTAGAAAATCAACGTAAGTAATTTGTTCAATGCAACAACACCAATATCTAGTAGCAGCTGTTCAATGATTCTGAAGGTCTTCCATATCAGAGGTTGGCAGTGAATATTCGGAGAAAACAAAATGGCCGCCTTTATACACGTCGGATTGAATATTCCAAGTCTTCTGATTGGTTAAACTTCTATTGGTGGACTATAAAATGAGTCAGATCATTTTGGTTTGCTCATTAGTACACAGCAGTACACAAATATTGTAACAATTAAAACTAACGTATCCCTCGGACGTTGGCGGTAATGTCCGAGATGGTCGTATGACGACAGAGATGGAGACAGGGAGCCTGGGACAATCCGTCGGGGTCCTTTCACCCGCAGATTTCCGTCCAGTCTGTGAGTAGGGGAATTAACTTAGTGGGGGACTGGAATGCCATCCTGGACTCCAAGATAGACAGGGGGCCGGGAGCTAGTGGGAGGTCATTGGATGATAGTAGCCTGGTTGATCTGATCGACGAGTTCGGTCTCGTCGATAGAGTGGATCATCCCGGGCGGGAGATGTAGACGTGGACTCGTAAGTGACCGTCTACCCAGGTGGCCAGCTACCTGGATAGAATGATAGTTAGAAGGGCCGATGTAGACCTGCTAGATTGTCCAACGTTCCAGTGGTTAGGCTATACGGACCATAGACTCGTCTGTGCCCGGATTGGGTTAGATTCTAGTCCTAGAATGGCAGGACACTGGAAGTTCAATCTGTCTTTACTGGACAGGTGGGACGTCCAGCAACAGCTAATTAGACTAGTGCAGCGGGAACTAGTGGGGCGGTTATTGGGAATAGGTGGTGGGAGAGGCTTAAGGATAGGATTAGGTCCTTCACCACCGAATATAGCCAGCGGCTCGCACTAGATAAGGCTAAAAGGTGAAGACACTTAAAGATAGTCTGTCCCGGGCGGAGGCTGGTGAGGGGGCTCCCTAGAGATAGGTTTAGCTAAGCAGACTGTGGAGCGCGCGGCTAGCGAGCGCTACCAGGGTCATGTAGTTAGACATAGGTTAAACAAGATGTCTAACGAAGCTGTGAACATGGGCGCACAATTGCGCAAGGAAGAGATCCGTCGAGGTTCCGATCGTTACATTCGTGAAGTGAAAATCCCGGAGGGGCGTACTCTGAGATTGACTGACCGAGCGTTTGCAGTCAGTTGCTGAGAGTCTGTTGGGACCAGATCAGACTTGTGCTGTGAAGGGCCGAACAATTTAGAGCAGCCTGCATCTGATCCGCACAATCCTAGAGGGTGTAAAAGACGACGAGCAAGCCGTGCTGATTAATTTGGATCAGTCCAAGGCATTTGATAGGGTCGACCATCGGTATCTGGCTGCTGTCCCGTAGGCCGCCGGATTCCAACCCGACTTCTGCAAGTGGATTAACCTCCTGTATTGCTCCCCCAGTTCTGTGGTACAGGTGAACGGAAAGCGGTTGCGCTTTTTTTGCGCTCTCTCGGTCGGTAAGTCAGGGTTGTCCACTGTCGCCCCTAATTTACGCTTTGGCGTTGGAGCCTCTCCTTCGCCGGCTGAGGGAGGGACCTTGCAGTCCGGCCCTACGTGGAATCGCTGTCCCTGGTGGGGCTCGATCAGGGTTTCCGCGTACGCCGATGACGTATCCATTCTCTTGTCGTGCCGCAGCGACATTGAGGTGGTACAGAAGGCGCTTGAACGGTACGAAAAGGTCACAGGGGGCAAGATTAACCGTAACAAGTCTTCCGGCTTGCGGTTAGGTGCCTGGAACGGGATCGCTCTTCCGGGACCCTTCAGTTGGACGGACGGTGTTGTCCGCATTCTCGGAGAGTGGTTTGGACCCGACCTCCAGTTGGAGAAAAATTGGTCAGAAGTACAGGCAAAGGTCGGAGCGTCGGTCCGGACTTGGCTCCGACGGAGGTTGTCTTTGAAGGGTAGAGCTGAAGCTTGGCTGTACTTCCTCTTTGCAAGGGCCATAGGAAGGCGATCGAGCGCTTGTTGTCCACCCTCTTGTGGGGTGGGCGCAAGCAGAAGGTCCGTAAAGAATCTTGTGTCCAACGTCTGCGTCATGGGGGGCTGGGATTGCGGCGCTTGGTGAGTCATCGACACGCCTCGAGGTTGGCTTTCCTACGCCGCGTTTTGACAGAGGATTCGATTTTGGTGGGGAGTGTTCGGGACGCCTTCCCTAGCCTTACTATCACTCCTCCCATTACCTGGGCTAAGCGCCGTCGAAGATCCGGGAAATTGTCGACTTTCCTCAACGAGTGTCGAGCGGCCTTGAGGGCTTTTCCTCGGTCTAGTGACCTTTCACGGCCTCGAAAGGTCTTGCATCGTGAATTAGTCGAGGGGGTCGTGAAGGATCGTCTCTGTGAGCGGCTCGGCTTGTCGGTGGACGAGAAGCGCTCTTTTTGGTCTTGGGCGCCAGCGGCGAATTACCACAGTAACACTGAGTTTTCGCTTACCTGTCGACTGATCCGTAACGTGCTATCTCTGAACGACATGGCCTTCAGATGGGGCTGGGCGGATTTTCCCTATTGTTACCGGTGTGACCTTGGTTTAGAGGAAACGGCTTTGCACGTCTTCTACCATTGCCCTCAGGTACGCCCTTTCTGGGACTATGACGGTGAGCTGACGGCTCGTATCGCTCCCGATGAGCTTGTGCTCATCGATCTCGCATACGCTCCCGTATTCTGGGGTGAAACGAATAGTGTTTCTAACGTTGTTAGAATGGTGATCTGGATGATGCGAAAGGAGGGGATCTTGCGACGGGGACGCTATTCTCATCAGGTTTTGATCAGATATTTTCAGCATCAGATTAAAGTGAAGATCAGAACTGATAGAAAGCGTTTGGTGTCGACAGATTTCAACGAAAGGTGGGTAAAAGTAGCGAGCTTGATTCGCGTGAAAGGAGCTATCTTTGAGTTCTTTTTAAAAGTCCTCTTTCTTCACAACGGGGCGGTTTCCTGCGAACACTCCCCCTGGTTAAGGTAGACCCCCTTTCTGTACCTAGTTAATGTGAGTGAGTGTTGTTCCTGGCATGTTCCCGGCGCCTTACTTTGGTTGTGAGCCAAGTTGAGATTTCCAACCTCCCCAATTGGTTTTGCTCCCCTGGTTCACTCTTTGATTTCCCCACGCCCTACACTTATTTTCACCTCCCCCATTCCGTTAGAAAGTTAGCCTCTTGATTCTGTCTGATGACAGAATACAGCGGCAACTGTTTTGGTGAGGTGGAAGGGTCCTACTAACATCAATTATTTTCTGTTAGTTTCTGTTTTATATATAATTTTTGTATTGGGATTGAGAACCCTCCCCATCATTTCACATCATCGTCAGATTTTTATATATATATATAAATATATTTTATGAACATTTGTACATAAGAAATTTTAAATCATGGGGTTAATTTTTAGGTTCTCTTTGTGGATGTGGTATTGTGGAATATGCAGGAGTCAAAGGTGAAGGGTGAATTCTTTCGGTGAATGGGTTATTTGTATTGAATGAATGGGTCGTGAATCGGGTTAGCTAAGTATAGGACAGGTAAGGATGGCCAACCTCAAACCCACTCCCCACTTTTAGGCCATGTGCCACAATTATTGTATTTTACAATAATAAATAGAATCTATCTATCTATCTATCTATCTAAAAGTTTCTGTTCATTATCTATCTATCTATCTAAAAGTTTCTGTTCATTATCTATCTATCTATCTATCTATCTATCTATCTATCTAAAAGTTTCTGTTCATTATCTATCTATCTAAAAGTTTCTGTTCATTATCTATCTATCTATGTATCTAAAAGTTTCTGTTCATTATCTATCTATCTATCTATCTAACAGTGTCTGTTCATTATCTATCTATCTATCTATCTATCTATCTATCTATCTATCTATCTATCTATCTAAAAGTGTCTGTTCAGTATCTATCTATCTATATATCTATCTATCTATCTATATTGGCCATCAATTTCCAAAATTCTCAATTCGCCATTTCTTTTCTTACTCATCTCATGGATTTATTAAAACCCCATAGATATTAAAGGATAACGAAAAGAATTAGGAATAACTGACCACGCATCGGACGATTGCTACTCCTTTCCTTTGAGGTGAATTCTTACTGATGAGAAGCGGATTCATTTTCCCTCCCCAAGAAAGAATACAAATCTCAAGATCCACTCAATGTAGAGGTTTATTGCATGTGTGAGATATTAATGCAAGAGGGAGTTCAGGAAAATAAGATTATGAGGATATGTGGGAGGGAAAAGGGGTGATTTTAGTCTTGAAGCGGTAAACATTATATTAATCGGTGCCACATGCTCGCAAGATTCGGTTTCCCAAATTAGCGTTTCTAGGAAATCATTCTCATCAATGGGACCCGTAGGAAATGAGGCTGAATCAAGCTTGTGGTCGTAGCAAGAAGGTTTTTTTTTTTTTTAACTGAACACGTCTGAGCTGGTGGCGCTAAAGAATGGCGCTCCTCTTGGAAATTTGTCAGTAGTGATAGGATTGCAACAATACGTCCACAAGGAAATAGGACGTAGGATGGAAAATTAGCCGCTCCCCTGGCTGGGAAGTGAGAATTGCGAATCTGCGGCCGAGACAAAAAAATGCATTTTTTGGTTGATATAACGTTAGACAATCGATCCAAACCAACAAAGAAAATTAAATTTTGGCGTTAAATTACACAAAAGGAGTAGATATGCCGTTAGACAATGAAATCAAACCACCCAAGAAAAATAAATTTCGGCCATAAATGACGGATAAGTAGTAGATAAGCCGAGAGATAATCAAAACAAAACACCAAAAAATGAAATTTCGGACTTACATGGCCCTTAAGGTAGAGATATGCCATTAGACAATCAAATCAAAACACTGAAGAAAAATAAATTTCAATTTTTTTTAGAGTGGATAAGCTGTCAGACAATCAAATGGAAGAATGAAAGAAAATTAAATTTCGGCCTTAAATGACCCATAAGTTGTTGATATGCAAATAATCAAATCAAATCGAAAGACGAAAGAAAATTAAATTTCGGCCTCAAATGACGCATAAGGAGTTGATATGACGTCAGACAATAAAAAAAAATCGCACAAGAAAATTAAATGTCGGGCTTAATATTTCGCGTGAAAATGTGGACTATTCCACGCTTGCCGCAATCGTGAATAAACATTGCGACGACTTCAAGTTGGCAGAATTAACACCGGACAATTTCAAGTGTCTCATCTTTGTTCAAGGGTTAGTCTCAGCAAAAGATAGTGAAATGCGCAAAAGAATGCTTTCAAAACTACAACATGAACCTGGACTAACACTACAACAATTATCAGAAGATTGCCTAAAATGCCTGAGTATAAAGAAAGACTCGAAGAACATTGAGGAGTCAGGAGTATCACATATACGTAAGTTAAACAAAAGTTTACGTTCTTCACCCTCCCTGGAAAGGAAACACAAATTCTATTATAAGGGAAAAAGTACAACATATAGGGCAAATTATGACGAAAATCGAAGCAAATATAAGCCCCCCACCCTATCTGCATGTTATCGATGGAATAAGTATTGCCGTTTTAAATATAAAAACTGTTTTGTGTGTGAAAAAATGGGGCACAAGACATCCCAATGTAGGAACAGAAAAGCTACTAGTAGGATAAGAGCTACTAGGATGCATGACGAAGACAATACCAACATAAGGAAATATGTGGAACTTGAAATCTTAAATAAAAAGATAAAATTGCAACTAGACTTTGTTTCCGATCTAACGATAATTAACCTACAGACATGGAAAAAGCTTAACAGACCAACCATGTTACATACACAAAAAATTGCTAAGTCGATGACAGGAAAGCGTATAAAATTCGTAGGAGAAATAATCGTAAATGTTAAATTTCACGGGGAAACAAAAAAAACTCAAGATATATGTAACGAAAGATACAGAAAATCTAGTGTGTACAGACTGGATGCAAAAATTCGACGTTTGGGACCTACCTATCAGCTCATTTTGCAAAAAGTTAGACGGTGAACCATCAGAGGAGACAAAGTTAAAGGAAGAATTACATAATCAATTCCCCGAGGTATTTGCGAGCGGGTTGGGGCGATGCAACAAATTTACAGCTAGAATTGAATTAAAAGAAAACGTCCAACCAGTTTTTAAAAGAAGCGAAACGTACCGTTTGCTACTATAGAAAAAATCGACAAAGAATTAGAGAGACTTGAACAAACTGGGATCATTTCAAAAATAGAGTTTAGTGAATGGGCAACACCAGTAGTCTATGTAAAAAATAAATCAGGAGAAATCCGTGTATGTGCAGATTTTTCGACGGGGCTAAATAAGGCTCTAAAAGACCATCATTACCCATTACCGAGCATAGAGGAAATATTTACAAAGCTCAACGGCGGTAAGATATTTTCCAAAATAGATCTAAGTGAGGCTTATCTGCAGATCCCAGTACAAGAAGAGAGTACGAACATTCTATGTATTAATACGCACAAAGGGTTGTACAAATTCAACAGACTACCGTTCGGGGTAAAAGTTGCACCAGTGCTCACGGGCCAGAATTTTGCGACCGCTTATCTGGATGACATTCTAATTAAGAGCGACAATGTTGAAGAGCACACATCACACGTAAAGGAAGTTTTCAGAAGACTTAGGTACTTTGGGTTTAAAGTAAAAGCAAAAAAGTGTGATTTTTTCCTAAATGAAATTAAATACTTAGGCCATATAATTAATGAAAGTGCGCCTACCTAACTACTATGGTGAATTTATTGAGGGCCCCACTAAATGAGTTACTAAAAAAGGAGAATAATTGGAATTGGACAGAAGACGGTAAAAAGCGTTAAAGGAAATAATACAAAATTTAACTTCGGAGTTAGCACTGACACATTTCGATCCCGAATTAGAAATCATTATTGCAAGTGACGCGAGCTCACATGGGGTAGGTGCGTGTATTCTACACAAGATGCGGGACGGTACAAAGAAACCCGTTGCGTACGCATCTTGATCATTATTACCGGCGGAGAGAAACTATTCACAGATCGAAAAGGACGCATTAGGCATAATATTTGCAATAACTCGTTTTCACAGATATATTTATGGGAGAGAGATCACGCTTCAAACGGACCATAAACCCCTTCTTACGATTTTCTGTTAAGAAAAGGTATACCAGTCTATACAGCGAACAGACTTTTAAGATGGGGAACTGTGTTACTAAACTACAATTTCAAACTTTAGTTCTTACCATCAAAGAAAATCGGGCACGCTGATGGACTATCGCGATTAATACCGGCGAAAAGCGAACCGTTGGAAGACTCGGTAATAGCGGCATTACAAGCTGAAGATGAAATCAGTAAAGTGTTATACAATACAATAATGTAACTACCTGTAACTTTGCTAGAGATAAGAAGAGAAGCGGAAAAGGATGAATTTATTCAGAATACCAAGAATAAAATAGAAGAGAAGGAAAGGAATTTAGCAGACAGCTTCTCAATCTGTGACTACATATTATTGTATAACGAGAGAGTGGTAATACCGAATTCGCTACGAAGGCGAATCTTGAAAGATTTTCATTTAGGACATCCGGGAAAAAACCGGATGAAGGCACTTATGAGAAGTTTTGTCTACTGACCTTACATGGACGATGATATTATGCAAATGGTGGAAAGTTGTAAAGGCTGTGCTGCTGCAGAGAAAGCACCAGCCTCTATACAAAAGCCATGGCCTAAAGTTGACAGACCGTGGTCCAGAATCCACGTGGATTACGCAGGACCCATAGAGGGTTACTACTACTTAATAACAGTAGATAGTTTCAATAAATGGCCTGAGGTTTCCAGATTCAAACACTCGACGACAGAAAATACCATAAACTGTATACACGAATTATTCGCCAGATTCGGTGTCGTGGATTGCTTGGTAACTGATAACGGTACACAATTTACCTCCAGTGATTACAAAGAATTTTGTGAGACATATATCAAGTAAAGCATATCAAGATAGCTCCGTACCACCCGTGGTCGGACGGACAAGCCGAAAGATTCGTAGACACACTAAAAAGAGCTTTAAAAAAAGCCGAAGATGTACCTATGGAAAAAGCGACACAACAGTTCCTCCAAGTATACAGAATAACACCTAACGGTAACACACCATCTGGTCTTTCACCAGCGGAATTGATGTTTGCCCGGAGAATACGGTCTGTGTTTGATAAATTATTGCCAAACAGGAACAAAAACCAGTATACACCTATTGTACCAAAGAGATCATTTAAACCAGGAGAACGAGTTTACTTTAGGATGTTCAGAAACAATATGGCTTACTGGGAGCCTGGTAAAATAATTAACAGACTGGGAAATGTGATGTACACAGTACAAGGCGAAAAGTTTACCCATACAAGACATATTGACCAAATACAAAAACGACGGGCTGAGGAGCCAAGCTCGTCACCCGCAGAAAATGACGATGCAATGGACGCAATATTTGAAGCTTTTGATATTCAAAGACCAAAGGAAGATACAGAATTTAGAAGGTCAAACAGGAAGAGAAAATTTACTGAACCTCTGATCACCAACCATAAGAGAAAAATTTCTATCTCACTATCTAAGGAGGGGGTGTTAAGGGGTCTCCCTTTTTCACACAAATGGACTCACCCAAGGTATACATATACTACTACCAGTGAATACCCGAAGAGTGAAGGAGTCGAGACGGAACGACAGAGTAGCAGCAGAGTAAGTCACACACAGAGACAGCGGCAAGCGTCACAGTTAGCGAGCACGTAGACTCAGTAAGGAGTCATACCGCGATACTTCAATACCAAGACTTTATATATATTAGTGCTACTAACCCGCATTCCTGGATCTACTAACCCGTATTACCCGTTTGTATTATTACATTAATACATTTATTTTCCTTATCCATTCCTGGCGTTTGTTATTCATTGATATCGGATTCAACACGGAATCCACAACAATATGCCATTAAACAATCAAATCAAATCAAAACACCCAAGAAAATTAACTTTCGGCGTTAAATGACCCATTAGTAGTCGATATGCTGTTAAACAAACCAAAACACATTTACTTGAACCGTACACGGAAACGATTATTTTTTTCCAGTCCCTTTAGTTATAAATCCTGTCTATGTTGCATATGAAGTCTGGAGTGAGCTATAGATTGTACTCACTATTTCCCAGAGAGCCTCATTTAGCGTTTAATCGTTCATCGTGTCTTAAGGTGATCCAGGATCTTCTCGGTTGTGATGGACCGTTATCATGTTGCTTTTTGAAGCTTTGAAACTTAACAGTCATTTCTGCCATTGACCCATGAATGCTCAGAGAAGACATCAGCTGCCAAATTCATCCATAAACCGTGGTCACATCTGCAGAGATATTTACTCACAATCTGAGAATGTTCTTAGGTAGATCGTTAACAGAAAGAATAGACTTCTGTGTAAAGCCTGCATGATTTCTATTTTAATAATTTTATGGAAACTGTCATATGTGTCAGAGATTTTTTATCGGAATCAACAGTCTGTTACATTATTCGCCTCTGACAAGAATTGAAGTCCTGTGAACAAGCTAACAGACATACCGCTCAAGTTTAAATTCTGACTCATATGATAGTTGTTTCTTTTTTGAAAACCCGGATCAAATGGTTCCATCGAGAGATTTGGTCTAACATTGTGGTTTATTTTATTAATTTGGGAACAGAAATGTATCTTCTTTTATGCAGAAAGAACTAAAAAAGATTCATTATGTTTCTTTATTTTATTAATTTGGGAGCAGAAATGTATCCTGTAAGGAGATAATAAAATTTTAAAAATAGATCAATAAATCCGTTTCGTATTTATTATCAGAGATTTTATCTTAGATGTTGAGTATTTTATGTTTGGTTTATGGTTTGACAATATCAGGCAGGCAAGAAGGGATCAATAAGTATGTTTCATAACATATACTTTTTAAAATAGTTTTGATGTAAGATGTTTAATATTATATGTTTGATTTATGTAATAACATAATCAGGTAAAAAATAATGGATCAATCAGACCGTTTCGTGACATGTATTTATGAACAGAGTTTTGATCTAAGAAGTTAATTATATTATGTTCTGTTTTTATAAAAAATCAGGTAATCAAAAATGGATCAGTAATTCCGTTTCATAAAATTCATTTATAAACATAGTTTTGAGCTAAGATTTTCGGCATATTTTGTTTGGTTTGTTTTAACAATATAATGTAAACAAGAATGAATCAATAAGTCCGTTTGATGATATTTATTTTTTTTAAAATAGATTTGATCAAAGATGTTCAATCGTTTAAGTTTGTTTTATGTTATAAAATAGTAAGCAAGAATAGATCAATAAGTCAGTTTCATAAAATTCATTTGTTATCATAGTTTTCATCTAAGTTGATCTGCATTTTATGTAAGGTTTAAGTTTTAACAATGTCAAAAAATGGATCAAGAATTACGTTTCATGACATGTATTAATCAACCTAGATTTGATCGAAGATCTTCAGTATTTTATGTGATTTTATGTTATCGCATAATATGTTAAAAAAAGAAGTGATCAATAATTCCGTTTCATAATATCAATTAATTAACATAGATTTGATGTAAGATTTTCAGTATTTTATATTCCATTTATGTTTTAACAATATCAGGTAAACAAGAATGGATCAATTCTTCCGTTTCATAATATCAATTTATTCAGATAGTTTTGATCAGTTGAACAAGAATGAATCAATAAGTCTGTTTTATAATATTCATGTATCAACATAGTATTGTGGGGGCCAACCTACAAATGGACTCTTCCACACCTATATAATATGGCTACCAACTCTGAGTAAAGGCAGTCACCCCGTCACCCCTAAATGACTGTTCCAGTCATTTAGATTGTTCTTTGCTGTCGAACTCTCCGTCTCGGCGGGGAGGGACTCGGACGGGGCTTTGCCGCAGGGCAAAGTGCCGTCCGGGGAGGTAGACAGTCCCTGAACCCGTTTATACGGGTTTTAATGGGCATATTTTTGGCCGAGCCTACGGGCTCGGTAAGCCCACATTAAACCGGCCTTGTGCCACATTCGACCCGTGTGGCGGGGGGGTTGCTAAATATCCAGTCAGTCCGTGACTGGAACAGTTGTATAAACTGTTCTTTGCTGTCGAACTCTCCGTCTCGGCGGGGAGGGACTCAGACGGGGCTTTGCCGCAGGGCAAAGTTTCGTCCGGGGAGGTAGACAGTCCCTGAACCCGTTTATACGGGTTCTAATGGGCATATTTTTGGCCGAGCCTACGGGCTCGGTAAGCCCACATTAAACCGGCCTTGTGCCACATTCGACCCGTGTGGGGGATTGTTAAATATCCAGTCACCAAGTGAGGAAGTTACCAAGAGTGTATCACCGAGTGAGTGTATGAATGAGTGAGTCAGACTTGGAGGGAATTAAAAAAAGCAACAATGAAAAAGGCAAACAAAACAGCACGTGCAGTAACTGGTGACAAAATCAAATTTGAAGGTGAGCTAACGCTACCTGTAACACTGAATGGCATTACAAAGAAATTAAAAGTTTTCGTCCATAAAAATTCTGAGAATTTGTTTGGAACGAATTGGATGGAACGGTTTAAGTTGTGGGATCAACCAATCAACAATTTTTGCCAAAAGGTGGAAAATATGACAACAGATGCCCAAGACCTGAAAGAAGAATTAAAAGAAAAATTTCCCGAAGTTTTCTCGGCGGGACTAGGAAAATGTAATAAAACAAAAGCCAAATTCGAGCTGAAAGAAAACGTTCAACCCGGTTTTCAAAAGTAAAAAAAATGTCCCATTTGCATCAGTTGAAAAAATCAACGAAGAATTAGACCGACTAGAAAATGCAGGTATACTATCTAAAGTGACTTTTAGCGAATGGGCTGCCCCCGCTGTATACGTAAGAAAAGTCCAACCAAATTCGTGTTTGTGCGGATTTTTCAACGGGCGTCAATGCGGCTCTAAAAGATTAACATTACCCTCTCCCCACACCGGAGAATGTATTAACCCTTTTACCAAGTAAAAGGCTTGGAAGGCGGGGCTATTGTGGGTACCTACCTACAAATGGACTCTTCCACACCTATATAATAAGTCTACCAACCGTGAGTAAAGGAAGTCACCAAGTGAGGAAGTCACCGGGTGTGAGTCACCAAGAGTGTATCTCCGAGTGAGTGTATGAATGAGTGAGTCAGCACACCAGTGAGAGTAACTATTCTCCAGTCCACATTACTTTGTACTACGTTTCCGTGAATAATATACCGTTTAACATTATATCCGAGTCTGTGTTATTTTTCTATGGTTTCAACACCGTAACATATAATTTTGATCTAAGATTTTCAGTATTTTATGTTCCGGTTACTTTCTAACAATCTCAGAGAAACAAGAATGGATCAATTCTTTCTTTTCATAATATTTATTTATTAACATAGTTTTGATTATTTTCTTTATTTTATGTTCGGTTTATGTGCTGACAACATCAGATAAACAATTACACATCAGTAGTTCCGTATACGTAAAATTTCTATAAAATGTCCAAATTGAAAATCACTAGAGAAGGGAAGAATCTGCAAAATTGATTAGAGAACAATGGCTCCATATTTCCTTATCTTAACATTAACCGTTTTTGAATTTAAGATTTCCAATATATTAGAGTGAGTGATTTGTTGTTTTTTTTTTACGGCTTTTCATTCGTTTGCTTGTTTTTTTTAAACGAGAAAATATTTTGAGATCGTATGATTTTTTAAGATTGTAATGATTTTATTGATACAAGTCTCAATGGGAGAACAGGTGGTTTCATATCTTTCCCGAGAGTATTTACACGTAATTTAATGTAACGAACCCGACTGGAATTGGAGCACGGATCTCCGATATCTAATTTCGGGTCGTTATTCATTATACACCTCGCACCAACTTACAGCAACTGCTATTCTCAAGCATTCACCCATCTAGATACTGGCTAAACACGGCGTTGCTTAACTTCGTTGATCGTGTTAGAACCGGTGTTCCAACCTGATGTGGCCGTAATCCTCTGATAATCTTGGTTCGATATTTGTTATTAATAATCACTATTGAAAACAGGGGAGGAAAGAGACTATGTTCAAAATCATATTTTTGTCGTGTAAAATAAAAGATTTATTTAATGATACGACGACATATATAAAGTTGCTACATAAATCTCAATATGTTTTTGATAATATCATTTATTCATAGAGATATTATTCAGTCTTCTGATTTTTTTTCCTATATAAACAATTTTCAGATTAATTCATAGAAGAACGGTTCTAGTTTTCTTTCGAGAACTCTTTTAGTATTTCGGTAAATTCTAAATTCTCTGACTACACTAGGAATGATGCATAGGTCGGAACAAGTGTCCATGCGAGGGAGACTATGCCACAAGAACTCCCCATCGCACCCCCCCATTGTTTCACGGCCTGATACAACTGAAAGAGCTGTTGAGAAGAAGAAAAATATCCAGATTCTAATATGCAGAAATAAGGATTTATTTTAAATTCCACGAACAACAGACCCCCACCCCCACTAGAAGTAGACTCATTTGAATTAGTTGAGGGTTAAAATACTGAAATTGGTTCTGGATGTAGCTAGTGTTCATCGTTTTCGATAAATGTACGTTGAGATTCACTATGTTGTGCGAAAATTACTTTTTTTCGCATCCAGTAAAGAAAGGCAGGTGTTTAAAGACGGAACAATGTTCAATTTCTGCGTAGCCAATCGCCCATGTTTCTGTTTTTGCTTCTCATGGCTTCAAAAGGACTTAGTGCTGTTAAGTTATTCATTTGTAATGTTCATTCAATGTTACATATTGCTTTACCAGTATCTTCATTCAAATGTTCCTCCAGATAATCTGTTGGAAAATTCCCAGAAATTTGAGAGACTTCATGAAGCGGCTCCTGTATGTACAGAGGGTAAAGCCATAAAATTAATAGAGAGGGACTTTCAAATAGCACCTTTAAAACGATTATGTCATAGAATTTCATTCTTAATTTGCATATTTATGATCTTGAATCATTTTTCTGTTAAATGGGAAGAACGAAAAACAAAGATTATTCGGAAGAAGCGAAAAAAAAAGAAGCCAATATTAAAAAAATGAAATATCAAAAATTGAAATATTCATGAAAAGGTTCTATTTGAAACTCTTTAAAAAATGGGAAAAGTGAATTGCTCAAAGTGAGAAGGAAAGAGACAGGAAGAGAAAGGTAAAGTGAATTGCCCAAAGTGAGAAGGAAAGAGACAGAAAGAGAAAAGAAAACTGAATTGCCCAAAGTGAGAAGGAAAGAGAGAAAAAGAGAAAGGAAAAGTGAATTGCCCAAAGTGAGAAGGAAAAAGAGATAAAGAGAAAGGAAAAGTGAATTGCCCAAAGTGAGAAGGAAAGAGAGATAAAGAGAAAGGAAAAGTGAATTGCCCAAAGTGAGAAGGAAAGAGAGATAAAGAGAAAGGAAAAGTGAATTGCCCAAAGTGAGAAGGAAAGAGAGATAAAGAGAAAGGAAAAGTGAATTGCCCAAAGTGAGAAGGAAAGAGAGATAAAGAGAAAGGAAAAGTGAATTGCCCAAAGTGAGAAGGAAAGAGAGATAAAGAGAAAGGAAAAGTGAATTGCCCAAAGTGAGAAGGAAAGAGAGATAAAGAGAAAGGAAAAGTGAATTGCCCAAAGTGAGAAGGAAACAGAGATAAAGAGAAAGGAAAAGTGAATTGCCCAAATTGAGAAGGAAACAGAGATAAAGAGAAAGGAAAAGTGAATTGCCCAAAGTGAGAAGGAAAGAGAGATAAAGAGAAAGGAAAAGTGAATTGCCCAAAGTGAGAAGGAAAGAGAGATAAAGAGAAAGGAAAAGTGAATTGCCCAAAGTGAGAAGGAAAGAGAGATAAAGAGAAAGGAAAAGTGAATTGCCCAAAGTGAGAAGGAAAGAGAGATAAAGAGAAAGGAAAAGTGAATTGCCCAAAGTGAGAAGGAAAGAGAGATAAAGAGAAAGGAAAAGTGAATTGCCCAAAGTGAGAAGGAAAGAGAGATAAAGAGAAAGGAAAAGTGAAAGGCCCAAAGTGAGAAGGAAAGAGAGATAAAGTGAAAGGAAAAGTGAATTGCCCAAAGTGAGAAGGAAAGAGAGATAAAGAGAAAGGAAAAGTGAATTGCTCAAAGTGAGAAGGAAAGAGAGATAAAGAGAAAGGAAAAGTGAATTGCCCAAAGTGAGAAGGAAAGAGAGATAAAGAGAAAGGAAAAGTGAATTGCCCAAAGTGAGAAGGAAAGAGAGATAAAGAGAAAGGAAAAGTGAATTGCCCAAAAGTGAGAAGGAAAGAGAGATAAAGAGAAAGGAAAAGTGAATAACCCAAAGTGAGAAGGAAACAGAGATAAAGAGAAAGGAAAAGTGAATTGCCCAAAGTGAGAAGGAAAGAGAGATAAAGAGAAAGGAAAAGTGAATTGCCCAAAGTGAGAAGGAAAGAGACAGAAAGAGAAAAGAAAAGTGAATTGCTCAAAGTGAGAAGGAAACAGAGATAAAGTGAAAGGAAAAGTGAATTGCCCAAAGTGAGAAGGAAAGAGAGATAAAGAGAAAGGAAAAGTGAATTGCCCAAAGTCAGAAGGAAACAGAGATAAAGAGAAAGGAAAAGTGAATTGCCCAAAGTGAGAAAGAAAGAAAGATAAAGAGAAAGGAAAAGTGAATTGCCCAAAGTGAGAAGGAAAGAGAGATAAAGAGAAAGGAAAAGTGAATTGCCCAAAGTGAGAAGGAAAGAGAGATAAAGAGAAAGGAAAAGTGAATTGCCCAAAGTGAGAAAGAGAGAGAGAGAAAAAGAAAGGAAAAGTCAATTGCACAATGTGAGAAGAAAAGAGACAGAAAGAGAAATAAAAAGGGAATTGCTCAAAGAGAGAAAGAACGATAGAGCAAGAGAAATAAAAAGGGAATTGCTCAAAGAGAGAAAGAAAGATACAGAAAGAGAAATAAAAAGGGAATTGCTCAAAGAGAGAAAGAAAGATACAGAAAGAGAAATAAAAAGGGAATTGCTCAAAGAGAGAAAGAACGATACAGAAAGAGAAATAAAAAGGGAATTGCTCAAAGAGAGAAAGAAAGATACAGAAAGAGAAATAAAAAGGGAATTGCTCAAAGAGAAAGATACGGAAAGAGAAATAAAAAGCGAATTGCTCAAAGAAAGAAAGAAAGATACGGAAAGAGAAATAAAAAGGGAAATGCTCAAAGAGAGAAAGAAAGATACGGAAAGAGAAATAAAAAGAGAATTGCTCAAAGAAAGAAAGAAAGATACAGAAAGAGAAATAAAAAGGGAATTGCTCAAAGAGAGAAAGAAAGATACAGAAAGAGAAATAAAAAGGGAATTGCTCGAAGAGAGAAAGAAAGATACAGAAAGAGAAATAAAAAGGGAATTGCTCAAAGAGAGAAAGAAAGATACAGAAAGAGAAATAAAAAGGGAATTGCTCAAAGAGAGAAAGAACGATACAGAAAGAGAAATAAAAAGGGAATTGCTCGAAGAGAGAAAGAAAGATACAGAAAGAGAAATAAAAAGGGAATTGCTCAAAGAGAGAAAGAAAGATACAGAAAGAGAAATAAAAAGGGAATTGCTCAAAGAGAGAAAGAACGATACAGAAAGAGAAATAAAAAGGGAATTGCTCAAAGAAAGAAAGAAAGATACAGAAAGAGAAATAAAAAGGGAATTGCTCAAAGAAAGAAAGAAAGATACAGAAAGAGAAATAAAAAGGGAATTGCTCAAAGAGAGAAAGAAAGATACAGAAAGAGAAATAAAAAGGGAATTGCTCAAAGAGAGAAAGAAAGATACAGAAAGAGAAATAAAAAGGGAATTGCTCAAAGAGAGAAAGAAAGATAGAGAAAGAGAAATAAAAAGGGAATTGCTCAAAGAGAGAAAGAACGATAGAGCAAGAGAAATAAAAAGGGAATTGCTCAAAGAGAGAAAGAAAGATACAGAAAGAGAAATAAAAAGGGAATTGCTCAAAGAGAGAAAGAAAGATAGAGAAAGAGAAATAAAAAGGGAATTGCTCAAAGAGAGAAAGAACGATAGAGCAAGAGAAATAAAAAGGGAATTGCTCAAAGAGAGAAAGAAAGATACAGAAAGAGAAATAAAAAGGGAATTGCTCAAAGAGAGAAAGAAAGATACAGAAAGAGAAATAAAAAGGGAAATGCTCAAAGAGAGAAAGAAAGATACAGAAAGAGAAATAAAAAGGGAATTGCTCAAAGAGAGAAAGAAAGATACAGAAAGAGAAATAAAAAGGGAATTGCTCAAAGAGAAAGATACGGAAAGAGAAATAAAAAGCGAATTGCTCAAAGAAAGAAAGAAAGATACGGAAAGAGAAATAAAAAGGGAAATGCTCAAAGAGAGAAAGAAAGATACGGAAAGAGAAATAAAAAGAGAATTGCTCAAAGAAAGAAAGAAAGATACAGAAAGAGAAATAAAAAGGGAATTGCTCAAAGAGAGAAAGAAAGATACAGAAAGAGAAATAAAAAGGGAATTGCTCGAAGAGAGAAAGAAAGATACAGAAAGAGAAATAAAAAGGGAATTGCTCAAAGAGAGAAAGAAAGATACAGAAAGAGAAATAAAAAGGGAATTGCTCAAAGAGAGAAAGAACGATACAGAAAGAGAAATAAAAAGGGAATTGCTCGAAGAGAGAAAGAAAGATACAGAAAGAGAAATAAAAAGGGAATTGCTCAAAGAGAGAAAGAAAGATACAGAAAGAGAAATAAAAAGGGAATTGCTCAAAGAGAGAAAGAAAGATACAGAAAGAGAAATAAAAAGGGAATTGCTCAAAGAGAGAAAGAACGATACAGAAAGAGAAATAAAAAGGGAATTGCTCAAAGAAAGAAAGAAAGATACAGAAAGAGAAATAAAAAGGGAATTGCTCAAAGAGAGAAAGAAAGATACAGAAAGAGAAATAAAAAGGGAATTGCTCAAAGAGAGAAAGAAAGATACAGAAAGAGAAATAAAAAGGGAATTGCTCAAAGAGAGAAAGAAAGATAGAGAAAGAGAAATAAAAAGGGAATTGCTCAAAGAGAGAAAGAACGATAGAGCAAGAGAAATAAAAAGGGAATTGCTCAAAGAGAGAAAGAAAGATACAGAAAGAGAAATAAAAAGGGAATTGCTCAAAGAGAGAAAGAAAGATAGAGAAAGAGAAATAAAAAGGGAATTGCTCAAAGAGAGAAAGAACGATAGAGCAAGAGAAATAAAAAGGGAATTGCTCAAAGAGAGAAAGAAAGATACAGAAAGAGAAATAAAAAGGGAATTGCTCAAAGAGAGAAAGAAAGATGCAGAAAGAGAAATAAAAAGGGAATTGCTCAAAGAGAGAAAGAACGATACAGAAAGAGAAATAAAAAGGGAATTGCTCAAAGAAAGAAAGAAAGATACAGAAAGAGAAATAAAAAGGGAATTGCTCAAAGAAAGAAAGAAAGATACAGAAAGAGAAATAAAAAGAGAATTGCTCAAAGAAAGAAAGAAAGATACAGAAAGAGAAATAAAAAGGGAATTGCTCAAAGAGAGAAAGAAAGATACAGAAAGAGAAATAAAAAGGGAATTGCTCAAAGAGAGAAAGAAAGATACAGAAAGAGAAATAAAAAGGGAATTGCTCAAAGAGAGAAAGAAAGATACAGAAAGAGAAATAAAAAGGGAATTGCTCAAAGAGAGAAAGAAAGATACAGAAAGAGAAATAAAAAGGGAATTGCTCAAAGAGAGAAAGAAAGATACAGAAAGAGAAATAAAAAGGGAATTGCTCAAAGAGAGAAAGAAAGATACAGAAAGAGAAATAAAAAGGGAAATGCTCAAAGAGAGAAAGAAAGATACAGAAAGAGAAATAAAAAGGGAATTGCTCAAAGAGAGAAAGAACGATACAGAAAGAGAAATAAAAAGGGAATTGTTCAAAGAAAGAAAGAAAGATACAGAAAGAGAAATAAAAAGGGAATTGCTCAAAGAAAGAAAGAAAGATACAGAAAGAGAAATAAAAAGGGAATTGCTCAAAGAGAGAAAGAACGATACAGAAAGAGAAATAAAAAGGGAATTGCTCAAAGAAAGAAAGAAAGATACAGAAAGAGAAATAAAAAGGGAATTGCTCAAAGAGAGAAAGAAAGATACAGAAAGAGAAATAAAAAGGGAAATGCTCAAAGAGAGAAAGAAAGATACAGAAAGAGAAATAAAAAGGGAATTGCTCAAAGAGAGAAAGAAAGATACAGAAAGAGAAATAAAAAGGGAAATGCTCAAAGAGAGAAAGAAAGATACAGAAAGAGAAATAAAAAGGGAATTGCTCAAAGAGAGAAAGAACGATACAGAAAGAGAAATAAAAAGGGAATTGCTCAAAGAAAGAAAGAAAGATACAGAAAGAGAAATAAAAAGGGAATTGCTCAAAGAAAGAAAGAAAGATACAGAAAGAGAAATAAAAAGAGAATTGCTCAAAGAGAGAAAGAAAGATACAGAAAGAGAAATAAAAAGGGAATTGCTCAAAGAAAGAAAGAAAGATACAGAAAGAGAAATAAAAAGGGAATTGCTCAAAGAAAGAAAGAAAGATACAGAAAGAGAAATAAAAAGAGAATTGCTCAAAGAGAGAAAGAAAGATACAGAAAGAGAAATAAAAAGGGAATTGCTCAAAGAGAGAAAGAAAGATACAGAAAGAGAAATAAAAAGGGAATTGCTCAAAGAGAAAGATACGGAAAGAGAAATAAAAAGCGAATTGCTCAAAGAAAGAAAGAAAGATACGGAAAGAGAAATAAAAAGGGAAATGCTCAAAGAGAGAAAGAAAGATACGGAAAGAGAAATAAAAAGAGAATTGCTCAAAGAAAGAAAGAAAGATACAGAACAAGAAATAAAAAGGGAATTGCTCAAAGAGAGAAAGAAAGATACAGAAAGAGAAATAAAAAGGGAATTGCTCAAAGAGAGAAAGAAAGATACAGAAAGAGAAATAAAAAGGGAATTGCTCAAATAGAGAAAGAAAGATACAGAAAGAGAAATAAAAAGGGAATTGCTCAAAGAGAGAAAGAACGATACAGAAAGAGAAATAAAAAGGGAATTGCTCAAAGAAAGAAAGAAAGATACAGAGAGAGAAATAAAAAGGGAATTGCTCAAAGAAAGAAAGAAAGATACAGAAAGAGAAATAAAAAGGGAATTGCTCAAAGAGAGAAAGAAAGATACAGAAAGAGAAATAAAAAGGGAATTGCTCAAAGAGAGAAAGAAAGATACAGAAAGAGAAATAAAAAGGGAATTGCTCAAAGAGAGAAAGAAAGATAGAGAAAGAGAAATAAAAAGGGAATTGCTCAAAGAGAGAAAGAACGATAGAGCAAGAGAAATAAAAAGGGAATTGCTCAAAGAGAGAAAGAAAGATACAGAAAGAGAAATAAAAAGGGAATTGCTCAAAGAGAGAAAGAAAGATAGAGAAAGAGAAATAAAAAGGGAATTGCTCAAAGAGAGAAAGAACGATAGAGCAAGAGAAATAAAAAGGGAATTGCTCAAAGAGAGAAAGAAAGATACAGAAAGAGAAATAAAAAGGGAATTGCTCAAAGAGAGAAAGAAAGATACAGAAAGAGAAATAAAAAGGGAATTGCTCAAAGAGAGAAAGAACGATACAGAAAGAGAAATAAAAAGGGAATTGCTCAAAGAGAGAAAGAAAGATACAGAAAGAGAAATAAAAAGGGAATTGCTCAAAGAGAAAGATACGGAAAGAGAAATAAAAAGCGAATTGCTCAAAGAAAGAAAGAAAGATACGGAAAGAGAAATAAAAAGGGAAATGCTCAAAGAGAGAAAGAAAGATACGGAAAGAGAAATAAAAAGAGAATTGCTCAAAGAAAGAAAGAAAGATACAGAAAGAGAAATAAAAAGGGAATTGCTCAAAGAGAGAAAGAAAGATACAGAAAGAGAAATAAAAAGGGAATTGCTCGAAGAGAGAAAGAAAGATACAGAAAGAGAAATAAAAAGGGAATTGCTCAAAGAGAGAAAGAAAGATACAGAAAGAGAAATAAAAAGGGAATTGCTCAAAGAGAGAAAGAACGATACAGAAAGAGAAATAAAAAGGGAATTGCTCGAAGAGAGAAAGAAAGATACAGAAAGAGAAATAAAAAGGGAATTGCTCAAAGAGAGAAAGAAAGATACAGAAAGAGAAATAAAAAGGGAATTGCTCAAAGAGAGAAAGAACGATACAGAAAGAGAAATAAAAAGGGAATTGCTCAAAGAAAGAAAGAAAGATACAGAAAGAGAAATAAAAAGGGAATTGCTCAAAGAAAGAAAGAAAGATACAGAAAGAGAAATAAAAAGGGAATTGCTCAAAGAGAGAAAGAAAGATACAGAAAGAGAAATAAAAAGGGAATTGCTCAAAGAGAGAAAGAAAGATACAGAAAGAGAAATAAAAAGGGAATTGCTCAAAGAGAGAAAGAAAGATACAGAAAGAGAAATAAAAAGGGAATTGCTCAAAGAGAAAGATACGGAAAGAGAAATAAAAAGCGAATTGCTCAAAGAAAGAAAGAAAGATACGGAAAGAGAAATAAAAAGGGAAATGCTCAAAGAGAGAAAGAAAGATACGGAAAGAGAAATAAAAAGAGAATTGCTCAAAGAAAGAAAGAAAGATACAGAAAGAGAAATAAAAAGGGAATTGCTCAAAGAGAGAAAGAAAGATACAGAAAGAGAAATAAAAAGGGAATTGCTCAAAGAGAGAAAGAAAGATACAGAAAGAGAAATAAAAAGGGAATTGCTCAAATAGAGAAAGAAAGATACAGAAAGAGAAATAAAAAGGGAATTGCTCAAAGAGAGAAAGAACGATACAGAAAGAGAAATAAAAAGGGAATTGCTCAAAGAAAGAAAGAAAGATACAGAGAGAGAAATAAAAAGGGAATTGCTCAAAGAAAGAAAGAAAGATACAGAAAGAGAAATAAAAAGGGAATTGCTCAAAGAGAGAAAGAAAGATACAGAAAGAGAAATAAAAAGGGAATTGCTCAAAGAGAGAAAGAAAGATACAGAAAGAGAAATAAAAAGGGAATTGCTCAAAGAGAGAAAGAAAGATAGAGAAAGAGAAATAAAAAGGGAATTGCTCAAAGAGAGAAAGAACGATAGAGCAAGAGAAATAAAAAGGGAATTGCTCAAAGAGAGAAAGAAAGATACAGAAAGAGAAATAAAAAGGGAATTGCTCAAAGAGAGAAAGAAAGATAGAGAAAGAGAAATAAAAAGGGAATTGCTCAAAGAGAGAAAGAACGATAGAGCAAGAGAAATAAAAAGGGAATTGCTCAAAGAGAGAAAGAAAGATACAGAAAGAGAAATAAAAAGGGAATTGCTCAAAGAGAGAAAGAAAGATGCAGAAAGAGAAATAAAAAGGGAATTGCTCAAAGAGAGAAAGAACGATACAGAAAGAGAAATAAAAAGGGAATTGCTCAAAGAAAGAAAGAAAGATACAGAAAGAGAAATAAAAAGGGAATTGCTCAAAGAAAGAAAGAAAGATACAGAAAGAGAAATAAAAAGAGAATTGCTCAAAGAAAGAAAGAAAGATACAGAAAGAGAAATAAAAAGGGAATTGCTCAAAGAGAGAAAGAAAGATACAGAAAGAGAAATAAAAAGGGAATTGCTCAAAGAGAGAAAGAAAGATACAGAAAGAGAAATAAAAAGGGAATTGCTCAAAGAGAGAAAGAAAGATACAGAAAGAGAAATAAAAAGGGAATTGCTCAAAGAGAGAAAGAAAGATACAGAAAGAGAAATAAAAAGGGAATTGCTCAAAGAGAGAAAGAAAGATACAGAAAGAGAAATAAAAAGGGAATTGCTCAAAGAGAAAGATACGGAAAGAGAAATAAAAAGCGAATTGCTCAAAGAAAGAAAGAAAGATACGGAAAGAGAAATAAAAAGGGAAATGCTCAAAGAGAGAAAGAAAGATACGGAAAGAGATATATAAAAAGAGAATTGCTCAAAGAAAGAAAGAAAGATACAGAACAAGAAATAAAAAGGGAATTGCTCAAAGAGAGAAAGAAAGATACAGAAAGAGAAATAAAAAGGGAATTGCTCAAAGAGAGAAAGAAAGATACAGAAAGAGAAATAAAAAGGGAATTGCTCAAATAGAGAAAGAAAGATACAGAAAGAGAAATAAAAAGGGAATTGCTCAAAGAGAGAAAGAACGATACAGAAAGAGAAATAAAAAGGGAATTGCTCAAAGAAAGAAAGAAAGATACAGAGAGAGAAATAAAAAGGGAATTGCTCAAAGAAAGAAAGAAAGATACAGAAAGAGAAATAAAAAGGGAATTGCTCAAAGAGAGAAAGAAAGATACAGAAAGAGAAATAAAAAGGGAATTGCTCAAAGAGAGAAAGAAAGATACAGAAAGAGAAATAAAAAGGGAATTGCTCAAAGAGAGAAAGAAAGATAGAGAAAGAGAAATAAAAAAGGAATTGCTCAAAGAGAGAAAGAACGATTGAGCAAGAGAAATAAAAAGGGAATTGCTCAAAGAGAGAAAGAAAGATACAGAAAGAGAAATAAAAAGGGAATTGCTCAAAGAGAGAAAGAAAGATAGAGAAAGAGAAATAAAAAGGGAATTGCTCAAAGAGAGAAAGAACGATAGAGCAAGAGAAATAAAAAGGGAATTGCTCAAAGAGAGAAAGAAAGATACAGAAAGAGAAATAAAAAGGGAATTGCTCAAAGAGAGAAAGAAAGATGCAGAAAGAGAAATAAAAAGGGAATTGCTCAAAGAGAGAAAGAACGATACAGAAAGAGAAATAAAAAGGGAATTGCTCAAAGAAAGAAAGAAAGATACAGAAAGAGAAATAAAAAGGGAATTGCTCAAAGAAAGAAAGAAAGATACAGAAAGAGAAATAAAAAGAGAATTGCTCAAAGAAAGAAAGCAAGATACAGAAAGAGAAATAAAAAGGGAATTGCTCAAAGAGAGAAAGAAAGATACAGAAAGAGAAATAAAAAGGGAATTGCTCAAAGAGAGAAAGAAAGATACAGAAAGAGAAATAAAAAGGGAATTGCTCAAAGAGAGAAAGAAAGATACAGAAAGAGAAATAAAAAGGGAATTGCTCAAAGAGAGAAAGAAAGATACAGAAAGAGAAATAAAAAGGGAATTGCTCAAAGAGAGAAAGAAAGATACAGAAAGAGAAATAAAAAGGGAATTGCTCAAAGAGAGAAAGAAAGATACAGAAAGAGAAATAAAAAGGGAATTGCTCAAAGAGAGAAAGAAAGATACAGAAAGAGAAATAAAAAGGGAAATGCTCAAAGAGAGAAAGAAAGATACAGAAAGAGAAATAAAAAGGGAATTGCTCAAAGAGAGAAAGAACGATACAGAAAGAGAAATAAAAAGGGAATTGCTCAAAGAAAGAAAGAAAGATACAGAAAGAGAAATAAAAAGGGAATTGCTCAAAGAAAGAAAGAAAGATACAGAAAGAGAAATAAAAAGAGAATTGCTCAAAGAGAGAAAGAAAGATACAGAAAGAGAAATAAAAAGGGAATTGCTCAAAGAAAGAAAGAAAGATACAGAAAGAGAAATAAAAAGGGAATTGCTCAAAGAAAGAAAGAAAGATACAGAAAGAGAAATAAAAAGAGAATTGCTCAAAGAGAGAAAGAAAGATACAGAAAGAGAAATAAAAAGGGAATTGCTCAAAGAGAGAAAGAAAGATACAGAAAGAGAAATAAAAAGGGAATTGCTCAAAGAGAGAAAGAAAGATACAGAAAGAGAAATAAAAAGGGAATTGCTCAAAGAGAGAAAGAAAGATACAGAAAGAGAAATAAAAAGGGAATTGCTCAAAGAGAGAAAGAAAGATACAGAAAGAGAAATAAAAAGGGAATTGCTCAAAGAGAGAAAGAAAGATACAGAAAGAGAAATAAAAAGGGAATTGCTCAAAGAGAGAAAGAACGATACAGAAAGAGAAATAAAAAGGGAATTGCTCAAAGAAAGAAAGAAAGATACAGAAAGAGAAATAAAAAGGGAATTGCTCAAAGAGAGAAAGAAAGATACAGAAAGAGAAATAAAAAGGGAATTGCTCAAAGAGAGAAAGAAAGATACAGAAAGTGAAATAAAAAGGGAATTGCTCAAAGAGAGAAAGAAAGATACGGAAAGAGAAATAAAAAGGGAATTGCTCAAAGAGAGAAAGAAAGATACAGAAAGAGAAATAAAAAGGGAATTGCTCAAAGAGAGAAAGAAAGATACAGAAAGAGAAATAAAAAGGGAATTGCTCAAAGAGAGAAAGAACGATACAGAAAGAGAAATAAAAAGGGAATTGCTCAAAGAGAGAAAGAACGATACAGAAAGAGAAATAAAAAGGGAATTGCTCAAAGAAAGAAAGAAAGATACAGAAAGAGAAATAAAAAGGGAATTGCTCAAAGAGAGAAAGAAAGATACAGAAAGAGAAATAAAAAGGGAATTGCTCAAAGAGAGAAAGAAAGATACAGAAAGTGAAATAAAAAGGGAATTGCTCAAAGAGAGAAAGAAAGATACGGAAAGAGAAATAAAAAGGGAATTGCTCAAAGAGAGAAAGGAAGATACAGAAAGAGAAATAAAAAGGGAATTGCTCAAAGAGAGAAAGAAAGATACAGAAAGAGAAATAAAAAGGGAATTGCTCAAAGAGAGAAAGAAAGATACAGAAAGAGAAATAAAAAGGGAATTGCTCAAAGAGAGAAAGAAAGATACAGAAAGAGAAATAAAAAGGGAATTGCTCAAAGAGAGAAAGAACGATACAGAAAGAGAAATAAAAAGGGAATTGCTCAAAGAAAGAAAGAAAGATACAGAAAGAGAAATAAAAAGAGAATTGCTCAAAGAAAGAAAGAAAGATACAGAAAGAGAAATAAAAAGGGAATTGCTCAAAGAGAGAAAGAAAGATACAGAAAGAGAAATAAAAAGGGAATTGCTCAAAGAGAGAAAGAACGATAGAGCAAGAGAAATAAAAAGGGAATTGCTCAAAGAAAGAAAGAAAGATACAGAAAGAGAAATAAAAAGGGAATTGCTCAAAGAGAGAAAGAACGATAGAGCAAGAGAAATAAAAAGGGAATTGCGCAAAGAAAGAAAGAAAGATACAGAAAGAGAAATAAAAAGGGAATTGCTCAAAGAGAGAAAGAACGATAGAGCAAGAGAAATAAAAAGGGAATTGCTCAAAGAGAGAAAGAACGATACAGAAAGAGAAATAAAAAGGGAATTGCTCAAAGAGAGAAAGAAAGATACAGAAAGAGAAATAAAAAGGGAATTGCTCAAAGAAAGAAAGAAAGATACAGAAAGAGAAATAAAAAGGGAATTGCTCAAAGAAAGAAAGAAAGATACAGAAAGAGAAATAAAAAGAGAATTGCTCAAAGAGAGAAAGAAAGATACAGAAAGAGAAATAAAAAGGGAATTGCTCAAAGAGAGAAAGAAAGATACAGAAAGAGAAATAAAAAGGGAATTGCTCAAAGAGAAAGATACGGAAAGAGAAATAAAAAGCGAATTGCTCAAAGAAAGAAAGAAAGATACGGAAAGAGAAATAAAAAGGGAAATGCTCAAAGAGAGAAAGAAAGATACGGAAAGAGAAATAAAAAGAGAATTGCTCAAAGAAAGAAAGAAAGATACAGAACAAGAAATAAAAAGGGAATTGCTCAAAGAGAGAAAGAAAGATACAGAAAGAGAAATAAAAAGGGAATTGCTCAAAGAGAGAAAGAAAGATACAGAAAGAGAAATAAAAAGGGAATTGCTCAAATAGAGAAAGAAAGATACAGAAAGAGAAATAAAAAGGGAATTGCTCAAAGAGAGAAAGAACGATACAGAAAGAGAAATAAAAAGGGAATTGCTCAAAGAAAGAAAGAAAGATACAGAGAGAGAAATAAAAAGGGAATTGCTCAAAGAAAGAAAGAAAGATACAGAAAGAGAAATAAAAAGGGAATTGCTCAAAGAGAGAAAGAAAGATACAGAAAGAGAAATAAAAAGGGAATTGCTCAAAGAGAGAAAGAAAGATACAGAAAGAGAAATAAAAAGGGAATTGCTCAAAGAGAGAAAGAAAGATAGAGAAAGAGAAATAAAAAGGGAATTGCTCAAAGAGAGAAAGAACGATAGAGCAAGAGAAATAAAAAGGGAATTGCTCAAAGAGAGAAAGAAAGATACAGAAAGAGAAATAAAAAGGGAATTGCTCAAAGAGAGAAAGAAAGATAGAGAAAGAGAAATAAAAAGGGAATTGCTCAAAGAGAGAAAGAACGATAGAGCAAGAGAAATAAAAAGGGAATTGCTCAAAGAGAGAAAGAAAGATACAGAAAGAGAAATAAAAAGGGAATTGCTCAAAGAGAGAAAGAAAGATGCAGAAAGAGAAATAAAAAGGGAATTGCTCAAAGAGAGAAAGAACGATACAGAAAGAGAAATAAAAAGGGAATTGCTCAAAGAAAGAAAGAAAGATACAGAAAGAGAAATAAAAAGGGAATTGCTCAAAGAAAGAAAGAAAGATACAGAAAGAGAAATAAAAAGAGAATTGCTCAAAGAAAGAAAGAAAGATACAGAAAGAGAAATAAAAAGGGAATTGCTCAAAGAGAGAAAGAAAGATACAGAAAGAGAAATAAAAAGGGAATTGCTCAAAGAGAGAAAGAAAGATACAGAAAGAGAAATAAAAAGGGAATTGCTCAAAGAGAGAAAGAAAGATACAGAAAGAGAAATAAAAAGGGAATTGCTCAAAGAGAGAAAGAAAGATACAGAAAGAGAAATAAAAAGGGAATTGCTCAAAGAGAGAAAGAAAGATACAGAAAGAGAAATAAAAAGGGAATTGCTCAAAGAGAGAAAGAAAGATACAGAAAGAGAAATAAAAATGGAAATGCTCAAAGAGAGAAAGAAAGATACAGAAAGAGAAATAAAAAGAGAATTGCTCAAAGAGAGAAAGAAAGATACAGAAAGAGAAATAAAAAGGGAATTGCTCAAAGAAAGAAAGAAAGATACAGAAAGAGAAATAAAAAGGGAATTGCTCAAAGAAAGAAAGAAAGATACAGAAAGAGAAATAAAAAGAGAATTGCTCAAAGAGAGAAAGAAAGATACAGAAAGAGAAATAAAAAGGGAATTGCTCAAAGAGAGAAAGAAAGATACAGAAAGAGAAATAAAAAGGGAATTGCTCAAAGAGAGAAAGAAAGATACAGAAAGAGAAATAAAAAGGGAATTGCTCAAAGAGAGAAAGAAAGATACAGAAAGAGAAATAAAAAGGGAATTGCTCAAAGAGAGAAAGAAAGATACAGAAAGAGAAATAAAAAGGGAATTGCTCAAAGAGAGAAAGAAAGATACAGAAAGAGAAATAAAAAGGGAATTGCTCAAAGAGAGAAAAAACGATACAGAAAGAGAAATAAAAAGGGAATTGCTCAAAGAAAGAAAGAAAGATACAGAAAGAGAAATAAAAAGGGAATTGCTCAAAGAGAGAAAGAAAGATACAGAAAGAGAAATAAAAAGGGAATTGCTCAAAGAGAGAAAGAAAGATACAGAAAGTGAAATAAAAAGGGAATTGCTCAAAGAGAGAAAGAAAGATACGGAAAGAGAAATAAAAAGGGAATTGCTCAAAGAGAGAAAGAAAGATACAGAAAGAGAAATAAAAAGGGAATTGCTCAAAGAGAGAAAGAAAGATACAGAAAGAGAAATAAAAAGGGAATTGCTCAAAGAGAGAAAGAACGATACAGAAAGAGAAATAAAAAGGGAATTGCTCAAAGAGAGAAAGAACGATACAGAAAGAGAAATAAAAAGGGAATTGCTCAAAGAAAGAAAGAAAGATACAGAAAGAGAAATAAAAAGGGAATTGCTCAAAGAGAGAAAGAAAGATACAGAAAGAGAAATAAAAAGGGAATTGCTCAAAGAGAGAAAGAAAGATACAGAAAGTGAAATAAAAAGGGAATTGCTCAAAGAGAGAAAGAAAGATACGGAAAGAGAAATAAAAAGGGAATTGCTCAAAGAGAGAAAGAAAGATACAGAAAGAGAAATAAAAAGGGAATTGCTCAAAGAGAGAAAGAAAGATACAGAAAGAGAAATAAAAAGGGAATTGCTCAAAGAGAGAAAGAAAGATACAGAAAGAGAAATAAAAAGGGAATTGCTCAAAGAGAGAAAGAAAGATACAGAAAGAGAAATAAAAAGGGAATTGCTCAAAGAGAGAAAGAACGATACAGAAAGAGAAATAAAAAGGGAATTGCTCAAAGAAAGAAAGAAAGATACAGAAAGAGAAATAAAAAGAGAATTGCTCAAAGAAAGAAAGAAAGATACAGAAAGAGAAATAAAAAGGGAATTGCTCAAAGAGAGAAAGAAAGATACAGAAAGAGAAATAAAAAGGGAATTGCTCAAAGAGAGAAAGAACGATAGAGCAAGAGAAATAAAAAGGGAATTGCTCAAAGAAAGAAAGAAAGATACAGAAAGAGAAATAAAAAGGGAATTGCTCAAAGAGAGAAAGAACGATAGAGCAAGAGAAATAAAAAGGGAATTGCGCAAAGAAAGAAAGAAAGATACAGAAAGAGAAATAAAAAGGGAATTGCTCAAAGAGAGAAAGAACGATAGAGCAAGAGAAATAAAAAGGGAATTGCTCAAAGAGAGAAAGAACGATACAGAAAGAGAAATAAAAAGGGAATTGCTCAAAGAGAGAAAGAAAGATACAGAAAGAGAAATAAAAAGGGAATTGCTCAAATAGAGAAAGAACGATAGAGCAAGAGAAATAAAAAGGGAATTGCTCAAAGAGAGAAAGAACGATACAGAAAGAGAAATAAAAAGGGAATTGCTCAAAGAGAGAAAGAACGATACAGAAAGAGAAATAAAAAGGGAATTGCTCAAAGAAAAAAAGAAAGATACAGAAAGAGAAATAAAAAGGGAATTGCTCAAAGAGAGAAAGAAAGATACAGAAAGAGAAATAAAAAGGGAATTGCTCAAAGAGAGAAAGAAAGATACAGAAAGTGAAATAAAAAGGGAATTGCTCAAAGAGAGAAAGAAAGATACGGAAAGAGAAATAAAAAGGGAATTGCTCAAAGAGAGAAAGAAAGATACAGAAAGAGAAATAAAAAGGGAATTGCTCAAAGAGAGAAAGAAAGATACAGAAAGAGAAATAAAAAGGGAATTGCTCAAAGAGAAAGATACGGAAAGAGAAATAAAAAGCGAATTGCTCAAAGAAAGAAAGAAAGATACGGAAAGAGAAATAAAAAGGGAAATGCTCAAAGAGAGAAAGAAAGATACGGAAAGAGAAATAAAAAGAGAATTGCTCAAAGAAAGAAAGAAAGATACAGAACAAGAAATAAAAAGGGAATTGCTCAAAGAGAGAAAGAAAGATACAGAAAGAGAAATAAAAAGGGAATTGCTCAAAGAGAGAAAGAAAGATACAGAAAGAGAAATAAAAAGGGAATTGCTCAAATAGAGAAAGAAAGATACAGAAAGAGAAATAAAAAGGGAATTGCTCAAAGAGAGAAAGAACGATACAGAAAGAGAAATAAAAAGGGAATTGCTCAAAGAAAGAAAGAAAGATACAGAGAGAGAAATAAAAAGGGAATTGCTCAAAGAAAGAAAGAAAGATACAGAAAGAGAAATAAAAAGGGAATTGCTCAAAGAGAGAAAGAAAGATACAGAAAGAGAAATAAAAAGGGAATTGCTCAAAGAGAGAAAGAAAGATACAGAAAGAGAAATAAAAAGGGAATTGCTCAAAGAGAGAAAGAAAGATAGAGAAAGAGAAATAAAAAGGGAATTGCTCAAAGAGAGAAAGAACGATAGAGCAAGAGAAATAAAAAGGGAATTGCTCAAAGAGAGAAAGAAAGATACAGAAAGAGAAATAAAAAGGGAATTGCTCAAAGAGAGAAAGAAAGATAGAGAAAGAGAAATAAAAAGGGAATTGCTCAAAGAGAGAAAGAACGATAGAGCAAGAGAAATAAAAAGGGAATTGCTCAAAGAGAGAAAGAAAGATACAGAAAGAGAAATAAAAAGGGAATTGCTCAAAGAGAGAAAGAAAGATGCAGAAAGAGAAATAAAAAGGGAATTGCTCAAAGAGAGAAAGAACGATACAGAAAGAGAAATAAAAAGGGAATTGCTCAAAGAAAGAAAGAAAGATACAGAAAGAGAAATAAAAAGGGAATTGCTCAAAGAAAGAAAGAAAGATACAGAAAGAGAAATAAAAAGAGAATTGCTCAAAGAAAGAAAGAAAGATACAGAAAGAGAAATAAAAAGGGAATTGCTCAAAGAGAGAAAGAAAGATACAGAAAGAGAAATAAAAAGGGAATTGCTCAAATAGAGAAAGAAAGATACAGAAAGAGAAATAAAAAGGGAATTGCTCAAAGAGAGAAAGAAAGATACAGAAAGAGAAATAAAAAGGGAATTGCTCAAAGAGAGAAAGAAAGATACAGAAAGAGAAATAAAAAGGGAATTGCTCAAAGAGAGAAAGAAAGATACAGAAAGAGAAATAAAAAGGGAATTGCTCAAAGAGAGAAAGAAAGATACAGAAAGAGAAATAAAAAGGGAAATGCTCAAAGAGAGAAAGAAAGATACAGAAAGAGAAATAAAAAGGGAATTGCTCAAAGAGAGAAAGAACGATACAGAAAGAGAAATAAAAAGGGAATTGCTCAAAGAGAGAAAGAAAGATACAGAAAGAGAAATAAAAAGGGAAATGCTCAAAGAGAGAAAGAAAGATACAGAAAGAGAAATAAAAAGGGAATTGCTCAAAGAGAGAAAGAACGATACAGAAAGAGAAATAAAAAGGGAATTGCTCAAAGAAAGAAAGAAAGATACAGAAAGAGAAATAAAAAGGGAATTGCTCAAAGAAAGAAAGAAAGATACAGAAAGAGAAATAAAAAGAGAATTGCTCAAAGAGAGAAAGAAAGATACAGAAAGAGAAATAAAAAGGGAATTGCTCAAAGAAAGAAAGAAAGATACAGAAAGAGAAATAAAAAGGGAATTGCTCAAAGAAAGAAAGAAAGATACAGAAAGAGAAATAAAAAGAGAATTGCTCAAAGAGAGAAAGAAAGATACAGAAAGAGAAATAAAAAGGGAATTGCTCAAAGAGAGAAAGAAAGATACAGAAAGAGAAATAAAAAGGGAATTGCTCAAAGAGAGAAAGAAAGATACAGAAAGAGAAATAAAAAGGGAATTGCTCAAAGAGAGAAAGAAAGATACAGAAAGAGAAATAAAAAGGGAATTGCTCAAAGAGAGAAAGAAAGATACAGAAAGAGAAATAAAAAGGGAATTGCTCAAAGAGAGAAAGAAAGATACAGAAAGAGAAATAAAAAGGGAATTGCTCAAAGAGAGAAAGAACGATAGAGCAAGAGAAATAAAAAGGGAATTGCTCAAAGAAAGAAAGAAAGATACAGAAAGAGAAATAAAAAGGGAATTGCTCAAAGAGAGAAAGAAAGATACAGAAAGAGAAATAAAAAGGGAATTGCTCAAAGAGAGAAAGAAAGATACAGAAAGTGAAATAAAAAGGGAATTGCTCAAAGAGAGAAAGAAAGATGCAGAAAGAGAAATAAAAAGGGAATTGCTCAAAGAGAGAAAGAACGATACAGAAAGAGAAATAAAAAGGGAATTGCTCAAAGAAAGAAAGAAAGATACAGAAAGAGAAATAAAAAGGGAATTGCTCAAAGAAAGAAAGAAAGATACAGAAAGAGAAATAAAAAGAGAATTGCTCAAAGAAAGAAAGAAAGATACAGAAAGAGAAATAAAAAGGGAATTGCTCAAAGAGAGAAAGAAAGATACAGAAAGAGAAATAAAAAGGGAATTGCTCAAAGAGAGAAAGAAAGATACAGAAAGAGAAATAAAAAGGGAATTGCTCAAAGAGAGAAAGAAAGATACAGAAAGAGAAATAAAAAGGGAATTGCTCAAAGAGAGAAAGAAAGATACAGAAAGAGAAATAAAAAGGGAATTGCTCAAAGAGAGAAAGAAAGATACAGAAAGAGAAATAAAAAGGGAATTGCTCAAAGAGAGAAAGAAAGATACAGAAAGAGAAATAAAAAGGGAAATGCTCAAAGAGAGAAAGAAAGATACAGAAAGAGAAATAAAAAGGGAATTGCTCAAAGAGAGAAAGAACGATACAGAAAGAGAAATAAAAAGGGAATTGTTCAAAGAAAGAAAGAAAGATACAGAAAGAGAAATAAAAAGGGAATTGCTCAAAGAAAGAAAGAAAGATACAGAAAGAGAAATAAAAAGGGAATTGCTCAAAGAGAGAAAGAACGATACAGAAAGAGAAATAAAAAGGGAATTGCTCAAAGAAAGAAAGAAAGATACAGAAAGAGAAATAAAAAGGGAATTGCTCAAAGAGAGAAAGAAAGATACAGAAAGAGAAATAAAAAGGGAATTGCTCAAAGAGAGAAAGAACGATACAGAAAGAGAAATAAAAAGGGAATTGCTCAAAGAGAGAAAGAAAGATACAGAAAGAGAAATAAAAAGGGAATTGCTCAAAGAGAGAAAGAACGATAGAGCAAGAGAAATAAAAAGGGAATTGCTCAAAGAGAGAAAGAACGATACAGAAAGAGAAATAAAAAGGGAATTGCTCAAAGAGAGAAAGAACGATACAGAAAGAGAAATAAAAAGGGAATTGCTCAAAGAAAAAAAGAAAGATACAGAAAGAGAAATAAAAAGGGAATTGCTCAAAGAGAGAAAGAAAGATACAGAAAGAGAAATAAAAAGGGAATTGCTCAAAGAGAGAAAGAAAGATACAGAAAGTGAAATAAAAAGGGAATTGCTCAAAGAGAGAAAGAAAGATACGGAAAGAGAAATAAAAAGGGAATTGCTCAAAGAGAGAAAGAAAGATACAGAAAGAGAAATAAAAAGGGAATTGCTCAAAGAGAGAAAGAAAGATACAGAAAGAGAAATAAAAAGGGAATTGCTCAAAGAGAAAGATACGGAAAGAGAAATAAAAAGCGAATTGCTCAAAGAAAGAAAGAAAGATACGGAAAGAGAAATAAAAAGGGAAATGCTCAAAGAGAGAAAGAAAGATACGGAAAGAGAAATAAAAAGAGAATTGCTCAAAGAAAGAAAGAAAGATACAGAACAAGAAATAAAAAGGGAATTGCTCAAAGAGAGAAAGAACGATACAGAAAGAGAAATAAAAAGGGAATTGCTCAAAGAGAGAAAGAAAGATACAGAAAGAGAAATAAAAAGGGAATTGCTCAAATAGAGAAAGAAAGATACAGAAAGAGAAAGAAAAAGGGAATTGCTCAAAGAGAGAAAGAACGATACAGAAAGAGAAATAAAAAGGGAATTGCTCAAAGAAAGAAAGAAAGATACAGAGAGAGAAATAAAAAGGGAATTGCTCAAAGAAAGAAAGAAAGATACAGAAAGAGAAATAAAAAGGGAATTGCTCAAAGAGAGAAAGAAAGATACAGAAAGAGAAATAAAAAGGGAATTGCTCAAAGAGAGAAAGAAAGATACAGAAAGAGAAATAAAAAGGGAATTGCTCAAAGAGAGAAAGAAAGATAGAGAAAGAGAAATAAAAAGGGAATTGCTCAAAGAGAGATAGAACGATAGAGCAAGAGAAATAAAAAGGGAATTGCTCAAAGAGAGAAAGAAAGATACAGAAAGAGAAATAAAAAGGGAATTGCTCAAAGAGAGAAAGAAAGATAGAGAAAGAGAAATAAAAATGGAATTGCTCAAAGAGAGAAAGAACGATAGAGCAAGAGAAATAAAAAGGGAATTGCTCAAAGAGAGAAAGAAAGATACAGAAAGAGAAATAAAAAGGGAATTGCTCAAAGAGAGAAAGAAAGATGCAGAAAGAGAAATAAAAAGGGAATTGCTCAAAGAGAGAAAGAACGATACAGAAAGAGAAATAAAAAGGGAATTGCTCAAAGAAAGAAAGAAAGATACAGAAAGAGAAATAAAAAGGGAATTGCTCAAAGAAAGAAAGAAAGATACAGAAAGAGAAATAAAAAGAGAATTGCTCAAAGAAAGAAAGAAAGATACAGAAAGAGAAATAAAAAGGGAATTGCTCAAAGAGAGAAAGAAAGATACAGAAAGAGAAATAAAAAGGGAATTGCTCGAAGAGAGAAAGAAAGATACAGAAAGAGAAATAAAAATGGAATTGCTCAAAAAAAGAAAGAAAGATACAGAAAGAGAAATAAAAAGGGAATTGCTCGAAGAGAGAAAGAAAGATACAGAAAGAGAAATAAAAAGGGAATTGCTCAAAGAGAGAAAGAAAGATACAGAAAGAGAAATAAAAAGGGAATTGCTCAAAGAGAGAAAGAACGATAGAGCAAGAGAAATAAAAAGGGAATTGCTCAAAGAAAGAAAGAAAGATACAGAAAGAGAAATAAAAAGGGAATTGCTCAAAGAGAGAAAGAACGATAGAGCAAGAGAAATAAAAAGGGAATTGCTCAAAGAAAGAAAGAAAGATACAGAAAGAGAAATAAAAAGGGAATTGCTCAAAGAGAGAAAGAACGATAGAGCAAGAGAAATAAAAAGGGAATTGCTCAAAGAGAGAAAGAAAGATACAGAAAGAGAAATAAAAAGGGAATTGCTCAAAGAGAGAAAGAAAGATACAGAAAGAGAAATAAAAAGGGAATTGCTCAAAGAGAGAAAGAACGATACAGAAAGAGAAATAAAAAGGGAATTGCTCAAAGAGAGAAAGAAAGATACAGAAAGAGAAATAAAAAGGGAATTGCTCAAAGAGAGAAAGAAAGATACGGAAAGAGAAATAAAAAGCGAATTGCTCAAAGAAAGAAAGAAAGATACGGAAAGAGAAATAAAAAGGGAAATGCTCAAAGAGAGAAAGAAAGATACGGAAAGAGAAATAAAAAGAGAATTGCTCAAAGAAAGAAAGAAAGATACAGAAAGAGAAATAAAAAGGGAATTGCTCAAAGAGAGAAAGAACGATACAGAAAGAGAAATAAAAAGGAATTGCTCAAAGAGAGAAAGAAAGATACAGAAAGAGAAATAAAAAGGGAATTGCTCAAAGAGAGAAAGAAAGATACAGAAAGAGAAATAAAAAGGGAATTGCTCAAAGAGAGAAAGAACGATACAGAAAGAGAAATAAAAAGGGAATTGCTCAAAGAGAGAAAGAAAGATACAGAAAGAGAAATAAAAAGGGAATTGCTCAAAGAGAGAAAGAAAGATACAGAAAGAGAAATAAAAAGGGAATTGCTCAAAGAGTGAAAGAAAGATACAGAAAGAGAAATAAAAAGGGAATTGCTCAAAGAGAGAAAGAAAGATACAGAAAGAGAAATAAAAAGGGAATTGCTCAAAGAGAGAAAGAACGATAGAGCAAGAGAAATAAAAAGGGAATTGCTCAAAGAGAGAAAGAACGATACAGAAAGAGAAATAAAAAGGGAATTGCTCAAAGAGAGAAAGAAAGATACAGAAAGAGAAATAAAAAGGGAATTGCTCAAAGAGAGAAAGAAAGATACAGAAAGAGAAATAAAAAGGGAATTGCTCAAAGAGAGAAAGAAAGATACAGAAAGAGAAATAAAAAGGGAATTGCTCAAAGAGAGAAAGAAAGATACAGAAAGAGAAATAAAAAGGGAATTGCTCAAAGAGAGAAAGAAAGATAGAGAAAGAGAAATAAAAAAGGAATTGCTCAAAGAGAGAAAGAACGATTGAGCAAGAGAAATAAAAAGGGAATTGCTCAAAGAGAGAAAGAAAGATACAGAAAGAGAAATAAAAAGGGAATTGCTCAAAGAGAGAAAGAAAGATAGAGAAAGAGAAATAAAAAGGGAATTGCTCAAAGAGAGAAAGAACGATAGAGCAAGAGAAATAAAAAGGGAATTGCTCAAAGAGAGAAAGAAAGATACAGAAAGAGAAATAAAAAGGGAATTGCTCAAAGAGAGAAAGAAAGATGCAGAAAGAGAAATAAAAAGGGAATTGCTCAAAGAGAGAAAGAACGATACAGAAAGAGAAATAAAAAGGGAATTGCTCAAAGAAAGAAAGAAAGATACAGAAAGAGAAATAAAAAGGGAATTGCTCAAAGAAAGAAAGAAAGATACAGAAAGAGAAATAAAAAGAGAATTGCTCAAAGAAAGAAAGCAAGATACAGAAAGAGAAATAAAAAGGGAATTGCTCAAAGAGAGAAAGAAAGATACAGAAAGAGAAATAAAAAGGGAATTGCTCAAAGAGAGAAAGAAAGATACAGAAAGAGAAATAAAAAGGGAATTGCTCAAAGAGAGAAAGAAAGATACAGAAAGAGAAATAAAAAGGGAATTGCTCAAAGAGAGAAAGAAAGATACAGAAAGAGAAATAAAAAGGGAATTGCTCAAAGAGAGAAAGAAAGATACAGAAAGAGAAATAAAAAGGGAATTGCTCAAAGAGAGAAAGAAAGATACAGAAAGAGAAATAAAAAGGGAATTGCTCAAAGAGAGAAAGAAAGATACAGAAAGAGAAATAAAAAGGGAAATGCTCAAAGAGAGAAAGAAAGATACAGAAAGAGAAATAAAAAGGGAATTGCTCAAAGAGAGAAAGAACGATACAGAAAGAGAAATAAAAAGGGAATTGCTCAAAGAAAGAAAGAAAGATACAGAAAGAGAAATAAAAAGGGAATTGCTCAAAGAAAGAAAGAAAGATACAGAAAGAGAAATAAAAAGAGAATTGCTCAAAGAGAGAAAGAAAGATACAGAAAGAGAAATAAAAAGGGAATTGCTCAAAGAAAGAAAGAAAGATACAGAAAGAGAAATAAAAAGGGAATTGCTCAAAGAAAGAAAGAAAGATACAGAAAGAGAAATAAAAAGAGAATTGCTCAAAGAGAGAAAGAAAGATACAGAAAGAGAAATAAAAAGGGAATTGCTCAAAGAGAGAAAGAAAGATACAGAAAGAGAAATAAAAAGGGAATTGCTCAAAGAGAGAAAGAAAGATACAGAAAGAGAAATAAAAAGGGAATTGCTCAAAGAGAGAAAGAAAGATACAGAAAGAGAAATAAAAAGGGAATTGCTCAAAGAGAGAAAGAAAGATACAGAAAGAGAAATAAAAAGGGAATTGCTCAAAGAGAGAAAGAAAGATACAGAAAGAGAAATAAAAAGGGAATTGCTCAAAGAGAGAAAGAACGATACAGAAAGAGAAATAAAAAGGGAATTGCTCAAAGAAAGAAAGAAAGATACAGAAAGAGAAATAAAAAGGGAATTGCTCAAAGAGAGAAAGAAAGATACAGAAAGAGAAATAAAAAGGGAATTGCTCAAAGAGAGAAAGAAAGATACAGAAAGTGAAATAAAAAGGGAATTGCTCAAAGAGAGAAAGAAAGATACGGAAAGAGAAATAAAAAGGGAATTGCTCAAAGAGAGAAAGAAAGATACAGAAAGAGAAATAAAAAGGGAATTGCTCAAAGAGAGAAAGAAAGATACAGAAAGAGAAATAAAAAGGGAATTGCTCAAAGAGAGAAAGAACGATACAGAAAGAGAAATAAAAAGGGAATTGCTCAAAGAGAGAAAGAACGATACAGAAAGAGAAATAAAAAGGGAATTGCTCAAAGAAAGAAAGAAAGATACAGAAAGAGAAATAAAAAGGGAATTGCTCAAAGAGAGAAAGAAAGATACAGAAAGAGAAATAAAAAGGGAATTGCTCAAAGAGAGAAAGAAAGATACAGAAAGTGAAATAAAAAGGGAATTGCTCAAAGAGAGAAAGAAAGATACGGAAAGAGAAATAAAAAGGGAATTGCTCAAAGAGAGAAAGGAAGATACAGAAAGAGAAATAAAAAGGGAATTGCTCAAAGAGAGAAAGAAAGATACAGAAAGAGAAATAAAAAGGGAATTGCTCAAAGAGAGAAAGAAAGATACAGAAAGAGAAATAAAAAGGGAATTGCTCAAAGAGAGAAAGAAAGATACAGAAAGAGAAATAAAAAGGGAATTGCTCAAAGAGAGAAAGAACGATACAGAAAGAGAAATAAAAAGGGAATTGCTCAAAGAAAGAAAGAAAGATACAGAAAGAGAAATAAAAAGAGAATTGCTCAAAGAAAGAAAGAAAGATACAGAAAGAGAAATAAAAAGGGAATTGCTCAAAGAGAGAAAGAAAGATACAGAAAGAGAAATAAAAAGGGAATTGCTCAAAGAGAGAAAGAACGATAGAGCAAGAGAAATAAAAAGGGAATTGCTCAAAGAAAGAAAGAAAGATACAGAAAGAGAAATAAAAAGGGAATTGCTCAAAGAGAGAAAGAACGATAGAGCAAGAGAAATAAAAAGGGAATTGCGCAAAGAAAGAAAGAAAGATACAGAAAGAGAAATAAAAAGGGAATTGCTCAAAGAGAGAAAGAACGATAGAGCAAGAGAAATAAAAAGGGAATTGCTCAAAGAGAGAAAGAACGATACAGAAAGAGAAATAAAAAGGGAATTGCTCAAAGAGAGAAAGAAAGATACAGAAAGAGAAATAAAAAGGGAATTGCTCAAAGAAAGAAAGAAAGATACAGAAAGAGAAATAAAAAGGGAATTGCTCAAAGAAAGAAAGAAAGATACAGAAAGAGAAATAAAAAGAGAATTGCTCAAAGAGAGAAAGAAAGATACAGAAAGAGAAATAAAAAGGGAATTGCTCAAAGAGAGAAAGAAAGATACAGAAAGAGAAATAAAAAGGGAATTGCTCAAAGAGAAAGATACGGAAAGAGAAATAAAAAGCGAATTGCTCAAAGAAAGAAAGAAAGATACGGAAAGAGAAATAAAAAGGGAAATGCTCAAAGAGAGAAAGAAAGATACGGAAAGAGAAATAAAAAGAGAATTGCTCAAAGAAAGAAAGAAAGATACAGAACAAGAAATAAAAAGGGAATTGCTCAAAGAGAGAAAGAAAGATACAGAAAGAGAAATAAAAAGGGAATTGCTCAAAGAGAGAAAGAAAGATACAGAAAGAGAAATAAAAAGGGAATTGCTCAAATAGAGAAAGAAAGATACAGAAAGAGAAATAAAAAGGGAATTGCTCAAAGAGAGAAAGAACGATACAGAAAGAGAAATAAAAAGGGAATTGCTCAAAGAAAGAAAGAAAGATACAGAGAGAGAAATAAAAAGGGAATTGCTCAAAGAAAGAAAGAAAGATACAGAAAGAGAAATAAAAAGGGAATTGCTCAAAGAGAGAAAGAAAGATACAGAAAGAGAAATAAAAAGGGAATTGCTCAAAGAGAGAAAGAAAGATACAGAAAGAGAAATAAAAAGGGAATTGCTCAAAGAGAGAAAGAAAGATAGAGAAAGAGAAATAAAAAGGGAATTGCTCAAAGAGAGAAAGAACGATAGAGCAAGAGAAATAAAAAGGGAATTGCTCAAAGAGAGAAAGAAAGATACAGAAAGAGAAATAAAAAGGGAATTGCTCAAAGAGAGAAAGAAAGATAGAGAAAGAGAAATAAAAAGGGAATTGCTCAAAGAGAGAAAGAACGATAGAGCAAGAGAAATAAAAAGGGAATTGCTCAAAGAGAGAAAGAAAGATACAGAAAGAGAAATAAAAAGGGAATTGCTCAAAGAGAGAAAGAAAGATGCAGAAAGAGAAATAAAAAGGGAATTGCTCAAAGAGAGAAAGAACGATACAGAAAGAGAAATAAAAAGGGAATTGCTCAAAGAAAGAAAGAAAGATACAGAAAGAGAAATAAAAAGGGAATTGCTCAAAGAAAGAAAGAAAGATACAGAAAGAGAAATAAAAAGAGAATTGCTCAAAGAAAGAAAGAAAGATACAGAAAGAGAAATAAAAAGGGAATTGCTCAAAGAGAGAAAGAAAGATACAGAAAGAGAAATAAAAAGGGAATTGCTCAAAGAGAGAAAGAAAGATACAGAAAGAGAAATAAAAAGGGAATTGCTCAAAGAGAGAAAGAAAGATACAGAAAGAGAAATAAAAAGGGAATTGCTCAAAGAGAGAAAGAAAGATACAGAAAGAGAAATAAAAAGGGAATTGCTCAAAGAGAGAAAGAAAGATACAGAAAGAGAAATAAAAAGGGAATTGCTCAAAGAGAGAAAGAAAGATACAGAAAGAGAAATAAAAATGGAAATGCTCAAAGAGAGAAAGAAAGATACAGAAAGAGAAATAAAAAGAGAATTGCTCAAAGAGAGAAAGAAAGATACAGAAAGAGAAATAAAAAGGGAATTGCTCAAAGAAAGAAAGAAAGATACAGAAAGAGAAATAAAAAGGGAATTGCTCAAAGAAAGAAAGAAAGATACAGAAAGAGAAATAAAAAGAGAATTGCTCAAAGAGAGAAAGAAAGATACAGAAAGAGAAATAAAAAGGGAATTGCTCAAAGAGAGAAAGAAAGATACAGAAAGAGAAATAAAAAGGGAATTGCTCAAAGAGAGAAAGAAAGATACAGAAAGAGAAATAAAAAGGGAATTGCTCAAAGAGAGAAAGAAAGATACAGAAAGAGAAATAAAAAGGGAATTGCTCAAAGAGAGAAAGAAAGATACAGAAAGAGAAATAAAAAGGGAATTGCTCAAAGAGAGAAAGAAAGATACAGAAAGAGAAATAAAAAGGGAATTGCTCAAAGAGAGAAAAAACGATACAGAAAGAGAAATAAAAAGGGAATTGCTCAAAGAAAGAAAGAAAGATACAGAAAGAGAAATAAAAAGGGAATTGCTCAAAGAGAGAAAGAAAGATACAGAAAGAGAAATAAAAAGGGAATTGCTCAAAGAGAGAAAGAAAGATACAGAAAGTGAAATAAAAAGGGAATTGCTCAAAGAGAGAAAGAAAGATACGGAAAGAGAAATAAAAAGGGAATTGCTCAAAGAGAGAAAGAAAGATACAGAAAGAGAAATAAAAAGGGAATTGCTCAAAGAGAGAAAGAAAGATACAGAAAGAGAAATAAAAAGGGAATTGCTCAAAGAGAGAAAGAACGATACAGAAAGAGAAATAAAAAGGGAATTGCTCAAAGAGAGAAAGAACGATACAGAAAGAGAAATAAAAAGGGAATTGCTCAAAGAAAGAAAGAAAGATACAGAAAGAGAAATAAAAAGGGAATTGCTCAAAGAGAGAAAGAAAGATACAGAAAGAGAAATAAAAAGGGAATTGCTCAAAGAGAGAAAGAAAGATACAGAAAGTGAAATAAAAAGGGAATTGCTCAAAGAGAGAAAGAAAGATACGGAAAGAGAAATAAAAAGGGAATTGCTCAAAGAGAGAAAGAAAGATACAGAAAGAGAAATAAAAAGGGAATTGCTCAAAGAGAGAAAGAAAGATACAGAAAGAGAAATAAAAAGGGAATTGCTCAAAGAGAGAAAGAAAGATACAGAAAGAGAAATAAAAAGGGAATTGCTCAAAGAGAGAAAGAAAGATACAGAAAGAGAAATAAAAAGGGAATTGCTCAAAGAGAGAAAGAACGATACAGAAAGAGAAATAAAAAGGGAATTGCTCAAAGAAAGAAAGAAAGATACAGAAAGAGAAATAAAAAGAGAATTGCTCAAAGAAAGAAAGAAAGATACAGAAAGAGAAATAAAAAGGGAATTGCTCAAAGAGAGAAAGAAAGATACAGAAAGAGAAATAAAAAGGGAATTGCTCAAAGAGAGAAAGAACGATAGAGCAAGAGAAATAAAAAGGGAATTGCTCAAAGAAAGAAAGAAAGATACAGAAAGAGAAATAAAAAGGGAATTGCTCAAAGAGAGAAAGAACGATAGAGCAAGAGAAATAAAAAGGGAATTGCGCAAAGAAAGAAAGAAAGATACAGAAAGAGAAATAAAAAGGGAATTGCTCAAAGAGAGAAAGAACGATAGAGCAAGAGAAATAAAAAGGGAATTGCTCAAAGAGAGAAAGAACGATACAGAAAGAGAAATAAAAAGGGAATTGCTCAAAGAGAGAAAGAAAGATACAGAAAGAGAAATAAAAAGGGAATTGCTCAAATAGAGAAAGAACGATAGAGCAAGAGAAATAAAAAGGGAATTGCTCAAAGAGAGAAAGAACGATACAGAAAGAGAAATAAAAAGGGAATTGCTCAAAGAGAGAAAGAACGATACAGAAAGAGAAATAAAAAGGGAATTGCTCAAAGAAAAAAAGAAAGATACAGAAAGAGAAATAAAAAGGGAATTGCTCAAAGAGAGAAAGAAAGATACAGAAAGAGAAATAAAAAGGGAATTGCTCAAAGAGAGAAAGAAAGATACAGAAAGTGAAATAAAAAGGGAATTGCTCAAAGAGAGAAAGAAAGATACGGAAAGAGAAATAAAAAGGGAATTGCTCAAAGAGAGAAAGAAAGATACAGAAAGAGAAATAAAAAGGGAATTGCTCAAAGAGAGAAAGAAAGATACAGAAAGAGAAATAAAAAGGGAATTGCTCAAAGAGAAAGATACGGAAAGAGAAATAAAAAGCGAATTGCTCAAAGAAAGAAAGAAAGATACGGAAAGAGAAATAAAAAGGGAAATGCTCAAAGAGAGAAAGAAAGATACGGAAAGAGAAATAAAAAGAGAATTGCTCAAAGAAAGAAAGAAAGATACAGAACAAGAAATAAAAAGGGAATTGCTCAAAGAGAGAAAGAAAGATACAGAAAGAGAAATAAAAAGGGAATTGCTCAAAGAGAGAAAGAAAGATACAGAAAGAGAAATAAAAAGGGAATTGCTCAAATAGAGAAAGAAAGATACAGAAAGAGAAATAAAAAGGGAATTGCTCAAAGAGAGAAAGAACGATACAGAAAGAGAAATAAAAAGGGAATTGCTCAAAGAAAGAAAGAAAGATACAGAGAGAGAAATAAAAAGGGAATTGCTCAAAGAAAGAAAGAAAGATACAGAAAGAGAAATAAAAAGGGAATTGCTCAAAGAGAGAAAGAAAGATACAGAAAGAGAAATAAAAAGGGAATTGCTCAAAGAGAGAAAGAAAGATACAGAAAGAGAAATAAAAAGGGAATTGCTCAAAGAGAGAAAGAAAGATAGAGAAAGAGAAATAAAAAGGGAATTGCTCAAAGAGAGAAAGAACGATAGAGCAAGAGAAATAAAAAGGGAATTGCTCAAAGAGAGAAAGAAAGATACAGAAAGAGAAATAAAAAGGGAATTGCTCAAAGAGAGAAAGAAAGATAGAGAAAGAGAAATAAAAAGGGAATTGCTCAAAGAGAGAAAGAACGATAGAGCAAGAGAAATAAAAAGGGAATTGCTCAAAGAGAGAAAGAAAGATACAGAAAGAGAAATAAAAAGGGAATTGCTCAAAGAGAGAAAGAAAGATGCAGAAAGAGAAATAAAAAGGGAATTGCTCAAAGAGAGAAAGAACGATACAGAAAGAGAAATAAAAAGGGAATTGCTCAAAGAAAGAAAGAAAGATACAGAAAGAGAAATAAAAAGGGAATTGCTCAAAGAAAGAAAGAAAGATACAGAAAGAGAAATAAAAAGAGAATTGCTCAAAGAAAGAAAGAAAGATACAGAAAGAGAAATAAAAAGGGAATTGCTCAAAGAGAGAAAGAAAGATACAGAAAGAGAAATAAAAAGGGAATTGCTCAAATAGAGAAAGAAAGATACAGAAAGAGAAATAAAAAGGGAATTGCTCAAAGAGAGAAAGAAAGATACAGAAAGAGAAATAAAAAGGGAATTGCTCAAAGAGAGAAAGAAAGATACAGAAAGAGAAATAAAAAGGGAATTGCTCAAAGAGAGAAAGAAAGATACAGAAAGAGAAATAAAAAGGGAATTGCTCAAAGAGAGAAAGAAAGATACAGAAAGAGAAATAAAAAGGGAAATGCTCAAAGAGAGAAAGAAAGATACAGAAAGAGAAATAAAAAGGGAATTGCTCAAAGAGAGAAAGAACGATACAGAAAGAGAAATAAAAAGGGAATTGCTCAAAGAGAGAAAGAAAGATACAGAAAGAGAAATAAAAAGGGAAATGCTCAAAGAGAGAAAGAAAGATACAGAAAGAGAAATAAAAAGGGAATTGCTCAAAGAGAGAAAGAACGATACAGAAAGAGAAATAAAAAGGGAATTGCTCAAAGAAAGAAAGAAAGATACAGAAAGAGAAATAAAAAGGGAATTGCTCAAAGAAAGAAAGAAAGATACAGAAAGAGAAATAAAAAGAGAATTGCTCAAAGAGAGAAAGAAAGATACAGAAAGAGAAATAAAAAGGGAATTGCTCAAAGAAAGAAAGAAAGATACAGAAAGAGAAATAAAAAGGGAATTGCTCAAAGAAAGAAAGAAAGATACAGAAAGAGAAATAAAAAGAGAATTGCTCAAAGAGAGAAAGAAAGATACAGAAAGAGAAATAAAAAGGGAATTGCTCAAAGAGAGAAAGAAAGATACAGAAAGAGAAATAAAAAGGGAATTGCTCAAAGAGAGAAAGAAAGATACAGAAAGAGAAATAAAAAGGGAATTGCTCAAAGAGAGAAAGAAAGATACAGAAAGAGAAATAAAAAGGGAATTGCTCAAAGAGAGAAAGAAAGATACAGAAAGAGAAATAAAAAGGGAATTGCTCAAAGAGAGAAAGAAAGATACAGAAAGAGAAATAAAAAGGGAATTGCTCAAAGAGAGAAAGAACGATAGAGCAAGAGAAATAAAAAGGGAATTGCTCAAAGAAAGAAAGAAAGATACAGAAAGAGAAATAAAAAGGGAATTGCTCAAAGAAAGAAAGAAAGATACAGAAAGAGAAATAAAAAGGGAATTGCTCAAAGAAAGAAAGAAAGATACAGAAAGAGAAATAAAAAGAGAATTGCTCAAAGAGAGAAAGAAAGATACAGAAAGAGAAATAAAAAGGGAATTGCTCAAAGAGAGAAAGAAAGATACAGAAAGAGAAATAAAAAGGGAATTGCTCAAAGAGAGAAAGAAAGATACAGAAAGAGAAATAAAAAGGGAATTGCTCAAAGAGAGAAAGAAAGATACAGAAAGAGAAATAAAAAGGGAATTGCTCAAAGAGAGAAAGAAAGATACAGAAAGAGAAATAAAAAGGGAATTGCTCAAAGAGAGAAAGAACGATACAGAAAGAGAAATAAAAAGGGAATTGCTCAAAGAGAGAAAGAACGATACAGAAAGAGAAATAAAAAGGGAATTGCTCAAAGAAAAAAAGAAAGATACAGAAAGAGAAATAAAAAGGGAATTGCTCAAAGAGAGAAAGAAAGATACAGAAAGAGAAATAAAAAGGGAATTGCTCAAAGAGAGAAAGAAAGATACAGAAAGTGAAATAAAAAGGGAATTGCTCAAAGAGAGAAAGAAAGATACGGAAAGAGAAATAAAAAGGGAATTGCTCAAAGAGAGAAAGAAAGATACAGAAAGAGAAATAAAAAGGGAATTGCTCAAAGAGAGAAAGAAAGATACAGAAAGAGAAATAAAAAGGGAATTGCTCAAAGAGAAAGATACGGAAAGAGAAATAAAAAGCGAATTGCTCAAAGAAAGAAAGAAAGATACGGAAAGAGAAATAAAAAGGGAAATGCTCAAAGAGAGAAAGAAAGATACGGAAAGAGAAATAAAAAGAGAATTGCTCAAAGAAAGAAAGAAAGATACAGAACAAGAAATAAAAAGGGAATTGCTCAAAGAGAGAAAGAAAGATACAGAAAGAGAAATAAAAAGGGAATTGCTCAAAGAGAGAAAGAAAGATACAGAAAGAGAAATAAAAAGGGAATTGCTCAAATAGAGAAAGAAAGATACAGAAAGAGAAATAAAAAGGGAATTGCTCAAAGAGAGAAAGAACGATACAGAAAGAGAAATAAAAAGGGAATTGCTCAAAGAAAGAAAGAAAGATACAGAGAGAGAAATAAAAAGGGAATTGCTCAAAGAAAGAAAGAAAGATACAGAAAGAGAAATAAAAAGGGAATTGCTCAAAGAGAGAAAGAAAGATACAGAAAGAGAAATAAAAAGGGAATTGCTCAAAGAGAGAAAGAAAGATACAGAAAGAGAAATAAAAAGGGAATTGCTCAAAGAGAGAAAGAAAGATAGAGAAAGAGAAATAAAAAGGGAATTGCTCAAAGAGAGAAAGAACGATAGAGCAAGAGAAATAAAAAGGGAATTGCTCAAAGAGAGAAAGAAAGATACAGAAAGAGAAATAAAAAGGGAATTGCTCAAAGAGAGAAAGAAAGATAGAGAAAGAGAAATAAAAAGGGAATTGCTCAAAGAGAGAAAGAACGATAGAGCAAGAGAAATAAAAAGGGAATTGCTCAAAGAGAGAAAGAAAGATACAGAAAGAGAAATAAAAAGGGAATTGCTCAAAGAGAGAAAGAAAGATGCAGAAAGAGAAATAAAAAGGGAATTGCTCAAAGAGAGAAAGAACGATACAGAAAGAGAAATAAAAAGGGAATTGCTCAAAGAAAGAAAGAAAGATACAGAAAGAGAAATAAAAAGGGAATTGCTCAAAGAAAGAAAGAAAGATACAGAAAGAGAAATAAAAAGAGAATTGCTCAAAGAAAGAAAGAAAGATACAGAAAGAGAAATAAAAAGGGAATTGCTCAAAGAGAGAAAGAAAGATACAGAAAGAGAAATAAAAAGGGAATTGCTCAAATAGAGAAAGAAAGATACAGAAAGAGAAATAAAAAGGGAATTGCTCAAAGAGAGAAAGAAAGATACAGAAAGAGAAATAAAAAGGGAATTGCTCAAAGAGAGAAAGAAAGATACAGAAAGAGAAATAAAAAGGGAATTGCTCAAAGAGAGAAAGAAAGATACAGAAAGAGAAATAAAAAGGGAATTGCTCAAAGAGAGAAAGAAAGATACAGAAAGAGAAATAAAAAGGGAAATGCTCAAAGAGAGAAAGAAAGATACAGAAAGAGAAATAAAAAGGGAATTGCTCAAAGAGAGAAAGAACGATACAGAAAGAGAAATAAAAAGGGAATTGCTCAAAGAGAGAAAGAAAGATACAGAAAGAGAAATAAAAAGGGAAATGCTCAAAGAGAGAAAGAAAGATACAGAAAGAGAAATAAAAAGGGAATTGCTCAAAGAGAGAAAGAACGATACAGAAAGAGAAATAAAAAGGGAATTGCTCAAAGAAAGAAAGAAAGATACAGAAAGAGAAATAAAAAGGGAATTGCTCAAAGAAAGAAAGAAAGATACAGAAAGAGAAATAAAAAGAGAATTGCTCAAAGAGAGAAAGAAAGATACAGAAAGAGAAATAAAAAGGGAATTGCTCAAAGAAAGAAAGAAAGATACAGAAAGAGAAATAAAAAGGGAATTGCTCAAAGAAAGAAAGAAAGATACAGAAAGAGAAATAAAAAGAGAATTGCTCAAAGAGAGAAAGAAAGATACAGAAAGAGAAATAAAAAGGGAATTGCTCAAAGAGAGAAAGAAAGATACAGAAAGAGAAATAAAAAGGGAATTGCTCAAAGAGAGAAAGAAAGATACAGAAAGAGAAATAAAAAGGGAATTGCTCAAAGAGAGAAAGAAAGATACAGAAAGAGAAATAAAAAGGGAATTGCTCAAAGAGAGAAAGAAAGATACAGAAAGAGAAATAAAAAGGGAATTGCTCAAAGAGAGAAAGAAAGATACAGAAAGAGAAATAAAAAGGGAATTGCTCAAAGAGAGAAAGAACGATAGAGCAAGAGAAATAAAAAGGGAATTGCTCAAAGAAAGAAAGAAAGATACAGAAAGAGAAATAAAAAGGGAATTGCTCAAAGAGAGAAAGAAAGATACAGAAAGAGAAATAAAAAGGGAATTGCTCAAAGAGAGAAAGAAAGATACAGAAAGTGAAATAAAAAGGGAATTGCTCAAAGAGAGAAAGAAAGATGCAGAAAGAGAAATAAAAAGGGAATTGCTCAAAGAGAGAAAGAACGATACAGAAAGAGAAATAAAAAGGGAATTGCTCAAAGAAAGAAAGAAAGATACAGAAAGAGAAATAAAAAGGGAATTGCTCAAAGAAAGAAAGAAAGATACAGAAAGAGAAATAAAAAGAGAATTGCTCAAAGAAAGAAAGAAAGATACAGAAAGAGAAATAAAAAGGGAATTGCTCAAAGAGAGAAAGAAAGATACAGAAAGAGAAATAAAAAGGGAATTGCTCAAAGAGAGAAAGAAAGATACAGAAAGAGAAATAAAAAGGGAATTGCTCAAAGAGAGAAAGAAAGATACAGAAAGAGAAATAAAAAGGGAATTGCTCAAAGAGAGAAAGAAAGATACAGAAAGAGAAATAAAAAGGGAATTGCTCAAAGAGAGAAAGAAAGATACAGAAAGAGAAATAAAAAGGGAATTGCTCAAAGAGAGAAAGAAAGATACAGAAAGAGAAATAAAAAGGGAAATGCTCAAAGAGAGAAAGAAAGATACAGAAAGAGAAATAAAAAGGGAATTGCTCAAAGAGAGAAAGAACGATACAGAAAGAGAAATAAAAAGGGAATTGTTCAAAGAAAGAAAGAAAGATACAGAAAGAGAAATAAAAAGGGAATTGCTCAAAGAAAGAAAGAAAGATACAGAAAGAGAAATAAAAAGGGAATTGCTCAAAGAGAGAAAGAACGATACAGAAAGAGAAATAAAAAGGGAATTGCTCAAAGAAAGAAAGAAAGATACAGAAAGAGAAATAAAAAGGGAATTGCTCAAAGAGAGAAAGAAAGATACAGAAAGAGAAATAAAAAGGGAATTGCTCAAAGAGAGAAAGAACGATACAGAAAGAGAAATAAAAAGGGAATTGCTCAAAGAGAGAAAGAAAGATACAGAAAGAGAAATAAAAAGGGAATTGCTCAAAGAGAGAAAGAACGATAGAGCAAGAGAAATAAAAAGGGAATTGCTCAAAGAGAGAAAGAACGATACAGAAAGAGAAATAAAAAGGGAATTGCTCAAAGAGAGAAAGAACGATACAGAAAGAGAAATAAAAAGGGAATTGCTCAAAGAAAAAAAGAAAGATACAGAAAGAGAAATAAAAAGGGAATTGCTCAAAGAGAGAAAGAAAGATACAGAAAGAGAAATAAAAAGGGAATTGCTCAAAGAGAGAAAGAAAGATACAGAAAGTGAAATAAAAAGGGAATTGCTCAAAGAGAGAAAGAAAGATACGGAAAGAGAAATAAAAAGGGAATTGCTCAAAGAGAGAAAGAAAGATACAGAAAGAGAAATAAAAAGGGAATTGCTCAAAGAGAGAAAGAAAGATACAGAAAGAGAAATAAAAAGGGAATTGCTCAAAGAGAAAGATACGGAAAGAGAAATAAAAAGCGAATTGCTCAAAGAAAGAAAGAAAGATACGGAAAGAGAAATAAAAAGGGAAATGCTCAAAGAGAGAAAGAAAGATACGGAAAGAGAAATAAAAAGAGAATTGCTCAAAGAAAGAAAGAAAGATACAGAACAAGAAATAAAAAGGGAATTGCTCAAAGAGAGAAAGAACGATACAGAAAGAGAAATAAAAAGGGAATTGCTCAAAGAGAGAAAGAAAGATACAGAAAGAGAAATAAAAAGGGAATTGCTCAAATAGAGAAAGAAAGATACAGAAAGAGAAAGAAAAAGGGAATTGCTCAAAGAGAGAAAGAACGATACAGAAAGAGAAATAAAAAGGGAATTGCTCAAAGAAAGAAAGAAAGATACAGAGAGAGAAATAAAAAGGGAATTGCTCAAAGAAAGAAAGAAAGATACAGAAAGAGAAATAAAAAGGGAATTGCTCAAAGAGAGAAAGAAAGATACAGAAAGAGAAATAAAAAGGGAATTGCTCAAAGAGAGAAAGAAAGATACAGAAAGAGAAATAAAAAGGGAATTGCTCAAAGAGAGAAAGAAAGATAGAGAAAGAGAAATAAAAAGGGAATTGCTCAAAGAGAGATAGAACGATAGAGCAAGAGAAATAAAAAGGGAATTGCTCAAAGAGAGAAAGAAAGATACAGAAAGAGAAATAAAAAGGGAATTGCTCAAAGAGAGAAAGAAAGATAGAGAAAGAGAAATAAAAATGGAATTGCTCAAAGAGAGAAAGAACGATAGAGCAAGAGAAATAAAAAGGGAATTGCTCAAAGAGAGAAAGAAAGATACAGAAAGAGAAATAAAAAGGGAATTGCTCAAAGAGAGAAAGAAAGATGCAGAAAGAGAAATAAAAAGGGAATTGCTCAAAGAGAGAAAGAACGATACAGAAAGAGAAATAAAAAGGGAATTGCTCAAAGAAAGAAAGAAAGATACAGAAAGAGAAATAAAAAGGGAATTGCTCAAAGAAAGAAAGAAAGATACAGAAAGAGAAATAAAAAGAGAATTGCTCAAAGAAAGAAAGAAAGATACAGAAAGAGAAATAAAAAGGGAATTGCTCAAAGAGAGAAAGAAAGATACAGAAAGAGAAATAAAAAGGGAATTGCTCGAAGAGAGAAAGAAAGATACAGAAAGAGAAATAAAAATGGAATTGCTCAAAAAAAGAAAGAAAGATACAGAAAGAGAAATAAAAAGGGAATTGCTCGAAGAGAGAAAGAAAGATACAGAAAGAGAAATAAAAAGGGAATTGCTCAAAGAGAGAAAGAAAGATACAGAAAGAGAAATAAAAAGGGAATTGCTCAAAGAGAGAAAGAACGATAGAGCAAGAGAAATAAAAAGGGAATTGCTCAAAGAAAGAAAGAAAGATACAGAAAGAGAAATAAAAAGGGAATTGCTCAAAGAGAGAAAGAACGATAGAGCAAGAGAAATAAAAAGGGAATTGCTCAAAGAAAGAAAGAAAGATACAGAAAGAGAAATAAAAAGGGAATTGCTCAAAGAGAGAAAGAACGATAGAGCAAGAGAAATAAAAAGGGAATTGCTCAAAGAGAGAAAGAAAGATACAGAAAGAGAAATAAAAAGGGAATTGCTCAAAGAGAGAAAGAAAGATACAGAAAGAGAAATAAAAAGGGAATTGCTCAAAGAGAGAAAGAACGATACAGAAAGAGAAATAAAAAGGGAATTGCTCAAAGAGAGAAAGAAAGATACAGAAAGAGAAATAAAAAGGGAATTGCTCAAAGAGAGAAAGAAAGATACGGAAAGAGAAATAAAAAGCGAATTGCTCAAAGAAAGAAAGAAAGATACGGAAAGAGAAATAAAAAGGGAAATGCTCAAAGAGAGAAAGAAAGATACGGAAAGAGAAATAAAAAGAGAATTGCTCAAAGAAAGAAAGAAAGATACAGAAAGAGAAATAAAAAGGGAATTGCTCAAAGAGAGAAAGAACGATACAGAAAGAGAAATAAAAAGGAATTGCTCAAAGAGAGAAAGAAAGATACAGAAAGAGAAATAAAAAGGGAATTGCTCAAAGAGAGAAAGAAAGATACAGAAAGAGAAATAAAAAGGGAATTGCTCAAAGAGAGAAAGAACGATACAGAAAGAGAAATAAAAAGGGAATTGCTCAAAGAGAGAAAGAAAGATACAGAAAGAGAAATAAAAAGGGAATTGCTCAAAGAGAGAAAGAAAGATACAGAAAGAGAAATAAAAAGGGAATTGCTCAAAGAGAGAAAGAAAGATACAGAAAGAGAAATAAAAAGGGAATTGCTCAAAGAGAGAAAGAAAGATACAGAAAGAGAAATAAAAAGGGAATTGCTCAAAGAGAGAAAGAACGATAGAGCAAGAGAAATAAAAAGGGAATTGCTCAAAGAGAGAAAGAACGATACAGAAAGAGAAATAAAAAGGGAATTGCTCAAAGAGAGAAAGAAAGATACAGAAAGAGAAATAAAAAGGGAATTGCTCAAAGAGAGAAAGAAAGATACAGAAAGAGAAATAAAAAGGGAATTGCTCAAAGAGAGAAAGAAAGATACAGAAAGAGAAATAAAAAGGGAATTGCTCAAAGAGAGAAAGAACGATAGAGCAAGAGAAATAAAAAGGGAATTGCTCAAAGAGAGAAAGAAAGATACAGAAAGAGAAATAAAAAGGGAATTGCTCAAAGAGAGAAAGAAAGATACAGAAAGAGAAATAAAAAGGGAATTGCTCAAAGAGAGAAAGAAAGATACAGAAAGAGAAATAAAAAGGGAATTGCTCAAAGAGAGAAAGAACGATAGAGCAAGAGAAATAAAAAGGGAATTGCTCAAAGAAAGAAAGAAAGATACAGAAAGAGAAATAAAAAGGGAATTGCTCAAAGAGAGAAAGAACGATAGAGCAAGAGAAATAAAAAGGGAATTGCTCAAAGAGAGAAAGAAAGATACAGAAAGAGAAATAAAAAGGGAATTGCTCAAAGAGAGAAAGAAAGATACAGAAAGAGAAATAAAAAGGGAATTGCTCAAAGAGAGAAAGAACGATACAGAAAGAGAAATAAAAAGGGAATTGCTCAAAGAGAGAAAGAAAGATACAGAAAGAGATATAAAAAGGGAATTGCTCAAAGAGAGAAAGAAAGATACGGAAAGAGAAATAAAAAGCGAATTGCTCAAAGAAAGAAAGAAAGATACGGAAAGAGAAATAAAAAGGGAAATGCTCAAAGAGAGAAAGAAAGATACGGAAAGAGAAATAAAAAGAGAATTGCTCAAAGAAAGAAAGAAAGATACAGAAAGAGAAATAAAAAGGGAATTGCTCAAAGAGAGAAAGAACGATACAGAAAGAGAAATAAAAAGGAATTGCTCAAAGAGAGAAAGAAAGATACAGAAAGAGAAATAAAAAGGGAATTGCTCAAAGAGAGAAAGAAAGATACAGAAAGAGAAATAAAAAGGGAATTGCTCAAAGAGAGAAAGAACGATACAGAAAGAGAAATAAAAAGGGAATTGCTCAAAGAGAGAAAGAAAGATACAGAAAGAGAAATAAAAAGGGAATTGCTCAAAGAGAGAAAGAACGATACAGAAAGAGAAATAAAAAGGGAATTGCTCAAAGAGAGAAAGAAAGATATAGAAAGAGAAATAAAAAGGGAATTGCTCAAAGAGAGAAAGAAAGATACAGAAAGAGAAATAAAAAGGTAATTGCTCAAAGAAAGAAAGAAAGATACAGAAAGAGAAATAAAAAGGGAATTGCTCAAAGAGAGAAAGAAAGATACAGAAAGAGAAATAAAAAGGAATTGCTCAAAGAGAGAAAGAAAGATACAGAAAGAGAAATAAAAAGGGAATTGCTCAAAGAGAGAAAGAAAGATACAGAAAGAGAAATAAAAAGGGAATTGCTCGAAGAGAGAAAGAAAGATACAGAAAGAGAAATAAAAAGGGAATTGCTCAAAGAGAGAAAGAAAGATACAGAAAGAGAAATAAAAAGGGAATTGCTCAAAGAGAGAAAGAAAGATACAGAAAGAGAAATAAAAAGGGAATTGCTCAAAGAGAGAAAGAAAGATACAGAAAGAGAAATAAAAAGGGAATTGCTCAGAGAGAGAAAGAACGATAGAGCAAGAGAAATAAAAAGGGAATTGCTCAAAGAGAGAAAGAAAGATACAGAAAGAGAAATAAAAAGGGAATTGCTCAAAGAGAGAAAGAACGATAGAGCAAGAGAAATAAAAAGGGAATTGCTCAAAGAGAGAAAGAAAGATACAGAAAGAGAAATAAAAAGGGAAATGCTCAAAGAGAGAAAGAAAGATACGGAAAGAGAAATAAAAAGAGAATTGCTCAAAGAAAGAAAGAAAGATACAGAAAGAGAAATAAAAAGGGAATTGCTCAAAGAGAGAAAGAAAGATACAGAAAGAGAAATAAAAAGGGAATTGCTCAAAGAGAGAAAGAACGATACAGAAAGAGAAATAAAAAGGGAATTGCTCAAAGAGAGAAAGAACGATACAGAAAGAGAAATAAAAAGGGAATTGCTCAAAGAGAGAAAGAAAGATACAGAAAGAGAAATAAAAAGGGAATTGCTCAAAGAGAGAAAGAAAGATACAGAAAGAGAAATAAAAAGGGAATTGCTCAAAGAAAGAAAGAAAGATGTAGAAAGAGAAATAAAAAGCGAATTGCTCAAAGAGAGAAAGAACGATACAGAAAGAGAAATAAAAAGGGAATTGCTCAAAGAAAGAAAGAAAGATACAGAAAGAGAAATAAAAAGGGAATTGCTCAAAGAGAGAAAGAAAGATAGAGAAAGAGAAATAAAAAGGGAATTGCTCAAAGAGAGAAAGAACGATAGAGCAAGAGAAATAAAAAGGGAATTGCTCAAAGAGAGAAAGAACGATACAGAAAGAGAAATAAAAAGGGAATTGCTCAAAGAGAGAAAGAACGATACAGAAAGAGAAATAAAAAGGGAATTGCTCAAAGAGAGAAAGAACGATACAGAAAGAGAAATAAAAAGGGAATTGCTCAAAGAAAGAAAGAAAGATACAGAAAGAGAAATAAAAAGGGAATTGCTCAAAGAGAGAAAGAAAGATACAGAAAGAGAAATAAAAAGGGAAATGCTCAAAGAGAGAAAGAAAGATACGGAAAGAGAAATAAAAAGAGAATTGCTCAAAGAAAGAAAGAAAGATACAGAAAGAGAAATAAAAAGGGAATTGCTCAAAGAGAGAAAGAAAGATACAGAAAGAGAAATAAAAAGGGTATTGCTCAAAGAGAGAAAGAACGATACAGAAAGAGAAATAAAAAGGGAATTGCTCAAAGAGAGAAAGAACGATACAGAAAGAGAAATAAAAAGGGAATTGCTCAAAGAGAGAAAGAAAGATACAGAAAGAGAAATAAAAAGGGAATTGCTCAAAGAGAGAAAGAAAGATACAGAAAGAGAAATAAAAAGGGAATTGCTCAAAGAAAGAAAGAAAGATGCAGAAAGAGAAATAAAAAGCGAATTGCTCAAAGAGAGAAAGAACGATACAGAAAGAGAAATAAAAAGGGAATTGCTCAAAGAAAGAAAGAAAGATACAGAAAGAGAAATAAAAAGGGAATTGCTCAATGAAAGAAAGAAAGATACAGAAAGAGAAATAAAAAGGGAATTCCTCAAAGAGAGAAAGAAAGATACAGAAAGAGAAATAAAAAGGAATTGCTCAAAGAGAGAAAGAAAGATACAGAAAGAGAAATAAAAAGGGAATTGCTCAAAGAGAGAAAGAAAGATACAGAAAGAGAAATAAAAAGGGAATTGCTCAAAGAGAGAAAGAAAGATACAGAAAGAGAAATAAAAAGGGAATTGCTCAAAGAAAGAAAGAAAGATACAGAAAGAGAAATAAAAAGGGAATTGCTCAAAGAGAGAAAGAAAGATAGAGAAAGAGAAATAAAAAGGGAATTGCTCAAAGAGAGAAAGAACGATAGAGCAAGAGAAATAAAAAGGGAATTGCTCAAAGAGAGAAAGAAAGATACAGAAAGAGAAATAAAAAGGGAATTGCTCAAAGAGAGAAAGAAAGATACAGAAAGAGAAATAAAAAGTGTATTGCTCAAAGAGAGAAAGAACGATACAGAAAGAGAAATAAAAAGGGAATTGCTCAAAGAGAGAAAGAAAGATATGGAAAGAGAAATAAAAAGGGAATTGCTCAAAGAAAGAAAGAAAGATACGGAAAGAGAAATAAAAAGGGAAATGCTCAAAGAGAGAAAGAAAGATACGGAAAGAGAAATAAAAAGAGAATTGCTCAAAGAAAGAAAGAAAGATACAGAAAGAGAAATAAAAAGGGAATTGCTCAAAGAGAGAAAGAAAGATACAGAAAGAGAAATAAAAAGGGAATTGCTCAAAGAGAGAAAGAAAGATACAGAAAGTGAAATAAAAAGGGAATTGCTCAAAGAGAGAAAGAAAGATACAGAAATAGAAATAAAAAGGGAATTGCTCAAAGAGAGAAAGAAAGATACAGAAAGAGAAATAAAAGGGAATTGCTCAAAGAAAGAAAGAAAGATACAGAAAGAGAAATAAAAAGGGAATTGCTCAAAGAAAGAACGAAAGATACAGAAAGAGAAATAAAAAGGGAATTGCTCAAAGAGAGAAAGACTGATACAGAAAGAGAAATAAAAAGGGAATTGCTCAAAGAGAGAAAGAAAGATACAGAAAGAGAAATAAAAAGGGAATTGCTCAAAGAGAGAAAGAAAGATACAGAAAGAGAAATAAAAAGGGAATTGCTCAAAGAGAGAAAGAACGATACAGAAAGAGAAATAAAAAGGGAATTGCTCAAAGAAAGAAAGAAAGATACAGAAAGAGAAATAAAAAGGGAATTGCTCAAAGAAAGAAAGAAAGATACAGAAAGAGAAATAAAAAGGGAATTGCTCAAAGAGAGAAAGAAAGAAACAGAAAGAGAAATAAAAAGGGAATTGCTCAAAGAGAGAAAGAAAGAAACAGAAAGAGAAATAAGAAGGGAATTGCTCAAAGAAAGAAAGAAAGATCCAGAAAGAGAAATAAAAAGGGAATTGCTCAAAGAAAGAAAGAAAGATCCAGAAAGAGAAATAAAAAGGGAATTGCTCAAAGAGAGAAATAAAGATACAGAAAGAGAAATAAAAAGGGAATTGCTCAAAGAAAGAAAGAAAGATACAGAAAGAGAAATAAAAAGGGAATTGCTCAAAGAGAGAAAGAAAGATAGAGAAAGAGAAATAAAAAGGGAAGTGCTCAAAGAGAGAAAGAACGATAGAGCAAGAGAAATAAAAAGGGAATTGCTCAAAGAGAGAAAGAAAGATACAGAAAGAGAAATAAAAAGGGAATTGCTCAAAGAGAGAAAGAAAGATACAGAAAGAGAAATAAAAAGGGAATTGCTCAAAGAGAGAAAGAAAGATACAGAAAGAGAAATAAAAAGGGAATTGCTCAAAGAGAGAAAGAAAGATACGGAAAGAGAAATAAAAAGGGAATTGCTCAAAGAAAGAAAGAAAGATACGGAAAGAGAAATAAAAAGGGAATTGCTCAAAGAGAGAAAGAAAGATACGGAAAGAGAAATAAAAAGGGAATTGCTCAAAGAAAGAAAGAAAGATACGGAAAGAGAAATAAAAAGGGAAATGCTCAAAGAGAGAAAGAAAGATACGGAAAGAGAAATAAAAAGGGAATTGCTCAAAGAGAGAAAGAAAGATACAGAAAGAGAAATGAAAATGGAATTGCTCAAAGAGAGAAAGAAAGATACAGAAAGAGAAATAAAAAGGGAATTGCTCAAAGAGAGAAAGAAAGATACGGAAAGAGAAATAAAAAGAGAATTGCTCAAAGAAAGAAAGAAAGATACAGAAAGAGAAATAAAAAGGGAATTGCTCAAAGAAAGAAAGAAAGATACAGAAAGAGAAATAAAAAGGGAATTGCTCAAAGAGAGAAAGAAAGATACAGAAAGAGAAATAAAAAGGAATTGCTCAAAGAGAGAAAGAACGATAGAGCAAGAGAAATAAAAAGGGAATTGCTCAAAGAGAGAAAGAACGATAGAGCAAGAGAAATAAAAAGGGAATTGCTCAAAGAGAGAAAGAAAGATACAGAAAGAGAAATAAAAAGGGAATTGCTCAAAGAGAGAAAGAAAGATACAGAAAGAGAAATGAAAATGGAATTGCTCAAAGAGAGAAAGAAAGATACAGAAAGAGAAATAAAAAGGGAATTACTCAAAGAGAGAAAGAAAGATACGGAAAGAGAAATAAAAAGAGAATTGCTCAAAGAAAGAAAGAAAGATACAGAAAGAGAAATAAAAAGGGAATTGCTCAAAGAAAGAAAGAAAGATACAGAAAGAGAAATAAAAAGGGAATTGCTCAGAGAGAGAAAGAAAGATACAGAAAGAGAAATAAAAAGGAATTGCTCAAAGAGAGAAAGAACGATAGAGCAAGAGAAATAAAAAGGGAATTGCTCAAAGAGAGAAAGAACGATAGAGCAAGAGAAATAAAAAGGGAATTGCTCAAAGAGAGAAAGAAAGATACAGAAAGAGAAATAAAAAGGGAATTGCTCAAAGAGAGAAAGAAAGATACAGAAAGAGAAATAAAAAGGGAATTGCTCAAAGAGAGAAAGAAAGATACAGAAAGAGAAATAAAAAGGGAATTGCTCAAAGAGAGAAAGAAAGATACAGAAAGTGAAATAAAAACGGAATTGCTCAAAGAGAGAAAGAAAGATACAGAAAGAGAAATAAAAAGGGAATTGCTCAAAGAGAGAAAGAAAGATACAGAAAGAGAAATAAAAGGGAATTGCTCAAAGAAAGAAAGAAAGATACAGAAAGAGAAATAAAAAGGGAATTGCTCAAAGAAAGAAAGAAAGATACAGAAAGAGAAATAAAAAGGGAATTGCTCAAAGAGAGAAAGACTGATACAGAAAGAGAAATAAAAAGGGAATTGCTCAAAGAGAGAAAGAAAGATACAGAAAGAGAAATAAAAAGGGAATTGCTCAAAGAGAGAAAGAAAGATACAGAAAGAGAAATAAAAAGGGAATTGCTCAAAGAGAGAAAGAACGATACAGAAAGAGAAATAAAAAGGGAATTGCTCAAAGAAAGAAAGAAAGATACAGAAAGAGAAATAAAAAGGGAATTGCTCAAAGAAAGAAAGAAAGATACAGAAAGAGAAATAAAAAGGGAATTGCTCAAAGAGAGAAAGAAAGAAACAGAAAGAGAAATAAAAAGGGAATTGCTCAAAGAGAGAAAGAAAGAAACAGAAAGAGAAATAAAAAGGGAATTGCTCAAAGAAAGAAAGAAAGATCCAGAAAGAGAAATAAAAAGGGAATTGCTCAAAGAAAGAAAGAAAGATCCAGAAAGAGAAATAAAAAGGGAATTGCTCAAAGAAAGAAAGAAAGATACAGAAAGAGAAATAAAAAGGGAATTGCTCAAAGAGAGAAAGAAAGATAGAGAAAGAGAAATAAAAAGGGAATTGCTCAAAGAAAGAAAGAAAGATACAGAAAGAGAAATAAAAAGGGAATTGCTCAAAGAGTGAAAGAAAGATAGATAAAGAGAAATAAAAAGCGAATTGCTCAAAGAGAGAAAGAACGATAGAGCAAGAGAAATAAAAAGGGAATTGCTCAAAGAGAGAAAGAAAGATACAGAAAGAGAAATAAAAAGGGAATTGCTCAAAGAGAGAAAGAAAGATACAGAAAGAGAAATAAAAAGGGAATTGCTCAAAGAGAGAAAGAAAGATACAGAAAGAGAAATAAAAAGGGAATTGCTCAAAGAGAGAAAGAAAGATACGGAAAGAGAAATAAAAAGGGAATTGCTCAAAGAAAGAAAGAAAGATACGGAAAGAGAAATAAAAAGGGAATTGCTCAAAGAGAGAAAGAAAGATACGGAAAGAGAAATAAAAAGGGAATTGCTCAAAGAAAGAAAGAAAGATACGGAAAGAGAAATAAAAAGGGAAATGCTCAAAGAGAGAAAGAAAGATACGGAAAGAGAAATAAAAAGGGAATTGCTCAAAGAGAGAAAGAAAGATACAGAAAGAGAAATGAAAATGGAATTGCTCAAAGAGAGAAAGAAAGATACGGAAAGAGAAATAAAAAGAGAATTGCTCAAAGAAAGAAAGAAAGATACAGAAAGAGAAATAAAAAGGGAATTGCTCAAAGAAAGAAAGAAAGATACAGAAAGAGAAATAAAAAGGGAATTGCTCAAAGAGAGAAAGAAAGATACAGAAAGAGAAATAAAAAGGAATTGCTCAAAGAGAGAAAGAACGATAGAGCAAGAGAAATAAAAAGGGAATTGCTCAAAGAGAGAAAGAACGATAGAGCAAGAGAAATAAAAAGGGAATTGCTCAAAGAGAGAAAGAAAGATACAGAAAGAGAAATAAAAAGGGAATTGCTCAAAGAGAGAAAGAAAGATACAGAAAGAGAAATAAAAAGGGAATTGCTCAAAGAGAGAAAGAAAGATACAGAAAGAGAAATAAAAAGGGAATTGCTCAAAGAGAGAAAGAAAGATACAGAAAGAGAAATAAAAAGGGAATTGCTCAAAGAAAGAAAGAAAGATACGGAAAGAGAAATAAAAAGGGAATTGCTCAAAGAGAGAAAGAAAGATACGGAAAGAGAAATAAAAAGGGAATTGCTCAAAGAAAGAAAGAAAGATACGGAAAGAGAAATAAAAAGGGAAATGCTCAAAGAGAGAAAGAAAGATACGGAAAGAGAAATAAAAAGGGAATTGCTCAAAGAGAGAAAGAAAGATACAGAAAGAGAAATGAAAATGGAATTGCTCAAAGAGAGAAAGAAAGATACAGAAAGAGAAATAAAAAGGGAATTGCTCAAAGAGAGAAAGAAAGATACGGAAAGAGAAATAAAAAGAGAATTGCTCAAAGAAAGAAAGAAAGATACAGAAAGAGAAATAAAAAGGGAATTGCTCAAAGAAAGAAAGAAAGATACAGAAAGAGAAATAAAAAGGGAATTGCTCAAAGAGAGAAAGAAAGATACAGAAAGAGAAATAAAAAGGGAATTGCTCAAAGAGAGAAAGAAAGATACAGAAAGAGAAATAAAAAGGGAAATGCTCAAAGAGAGAAAGAAAGATACGGAAAGAGAAATAAAAAGGGAATTGCTCAAAGAGAGAAAGAAAGATACAGAAAGAGAAATGAAAATGGAATTGCTCAAAGAGAGAAAGAAAGATACAGAAAGAGAAATAAAAAGGGAATTGCTCAAAGAGAGAAAGAAAGATACGGAAAGAGAAATAAAAAGAGAATTGCTCAAAGAAAGAAAGAAAGATACAGAAAGAGAAATAAAAAGGGAATTGCTCAAAGAAAGAAAGAAAGATACAGAAAGAGAAATAAAAAGGGAATTGCTCAAAGAGAGAAAGAAAGATACAGAAAGAGAAATAAAAAGGAATTGCTCAAAGAGAGAAAGAAAGATACAGAAAGAGAAATAAAAAGGGAATTGCTCAAAGACAGAAAGAAAGATACGGAAAGAGAAATAAAAAGGGAATTGCTCAAAGAATGAAAGAAAGATACGGAAAGAGAAATAAAAAGGGAAATGCTCAAAGAGAGAAAGAAAGATACGGAAAGAGAAATAAAAAGAGAATTGCTCAAAGAAAGAAAGAAAGATACAGAAAGAGAAATAAAAAGGGAATTGCTCAAAGAGAGAAAGAAAGATACAGAAAGAGAAATAAAAAGGGAATTGCTCAAAGAGAGAAAGAAAGATACAGAAAGAGAAATAAAAAGGGAATTGCTCAAAGAGAGAAAGAAAGATACAGAAAGAGAAATAAAAAGGGAATTGCTCAAAGAGAGAAAGAAAGATACAGAAATAGAAATAAAAGGGAATTGCTCAAAGAAAGAAAGAAAGATACAGAAAGAGAAATAAAAAGGGAATTGCTCAAAGAAAGAAAGAAAGATACAGAAAGAGAAATAAAAAGGGAATTGCTCAAAGAGAGAAAGACTGATACAGAAAGAGAAATAAAAAGGGAATTGCTCAAAGAGAGAAAGAAAGATACAGAAAGAGAAATAAAAAGGGAATTGCTCAAAGAGAGAAAGAAAGATACAGAAAGAGAAATAAAAAGGGAATTGCTCAAAGAGAGAAAGAACGATACAGAAAGAGAAATAAAAAGGGAATTGCTCAAAGAAAGAAAGAAAGATACCGAAAGAGAAATAAAAAGGGAATTGCTCAAAGAAAGAAAGAAAGATACAGAAAGAGAAATAAAAAGGGAATTGCTCAAAGAGAGAAAGAAAGATACAGAAAGAGAAATAAAAAGGGAATTGCTCAAAGAGAGAAAGAAAGATACAGAAAGAGAAATAAAAAGGGAATTGCTCAAAGAGAGAAAGAAATATACAGAAAGAGAAATAAAAAGGGAATTGCTCAAAGAAAGAAAGAAAGATACAGAAAGAGAAATAAAAAGGGAATTGCTCAAAGAGAGAAAGAAAGATAGAGAAAGAGAAATAAAAAGGGAATTGCTCAAAGAGAGAAAGAACGATAGAGCAAGAGAAATAAAAAGGGAATTGCTCAAAGAGAGAAAGAAAGATACAGAAAGAGAAATAAAAAGGGAATTGCTCAAAGAGAGAAAGAAAGATACAGAAAGAGAAATAAAAAGGGAATTGCTCAAAGAGAGAAAGAAAGATACGGAAAGAGAAATAAAAAGGGAATTGCTCAAAGAGAGAAAGAACGATACAGAAAGTGAAATAAAAAGGGAATTGCTCAAAGAGAGAAAGAAAGATACAGAAAGAGAAATAAAAAGGGAATTGCTCAAAGAGAGAAAGAAAGATACGGAAAGAGAAATAAAAAGGGAATTGCTCAAAGAGAGAAAGAAAGATACAGAAAGAGAAATAAAAAGGGAATTGCTCAAAGAGAGAAAGAAAGATACGGAAAGAGAAATAAAACGGAATTGCTCAAAGAGAGAAAGAACGATACAGAAAGAGAAATAAAAAGGGAATTGCTCAAAGAGAGAAAGAAAGATACAGAAAGAGAAATAAAAAGGGAATTGCTCAAAGAGAGAAAGAAAGATACGGAAAGAGAAATAAAAAGGGAATTGCTCAAAGAGAGAAAGAAAGATACGGAAAGAGAAATAAAAAGGGAATTGCTCAAAGAAAGAAAGAAAGATACGGAAAGAGAAATAAAAAGGGAAATGCTCAAAGAGAGAAAGAAAGATACGGAAAGAGAAATAAAAAGAGAATTGCTCAAAGAAAGAAAGAAAGATACAGAAAGAGAAATAAAAAGGGAATTGCTCAAAGAGAGAAAGAAAGATACAGAAAGAGAAATAAAAAGGGAATTGCTCAAAGAGAGAAAGAAATATACAGAAAGAGAAATAAAAAGGGAATTGCTCAAAGAAAGAAAGAAAGATACAGAAAGAGAAATAAAAAGGGAATTGCTCAAAGAGAGAAAGAAATATACAGAAAGAGAAATAAAAAGGGAATTGCTCAAAGAAAGAAAGAAAGATACAGAAAGAGAAATAAAAAGGGAATTGCTCAAAGAGAGAAAGAAAGATAGAGAAAGAGAAATAAAAAGGGAATTGCTCAAAGAGAGAAAGAACGATAGAGCAAGAGAAATAAAAAGGGAATTGCTCAAAGAGAGAAAGAAAGATACAGAAAGAGAAATAAAAAGGGAATTGCTCAAAGAGAGAAAGAAAGATACGGAAAGAGAAATAAAAAGGGAATTGCTCAAAGAGAGAAAGAAAGATACAGAAAGAGAAATAAAATGGAATTGCTCAAAGAGAGAAAGAAAGATACAGAAAGAGAAATAAAATGGAATTGCTGAAAGAGAGAAAGAAAGATACAGAAAGAGAAATAAAAAGGGAATTGCTCAAAGAGAGAAAGAAAGATACGGAAAGAGAAATAAAAAGGGAATTGCTCAAAGAGAGAAAGAAAGATACGGAAAGAGAAATAAAAAGGGAATTGCTCAAAGAGAGAAAGAAAGATACGGAAAGAGAAATAAAAAGGGAATTGCTCAAAGAGAGAAAGAAAGATACGGAAAGAGAAATAAAAAGGGAATTGCTCAAAGAGAGAATGAACGATACAGAAAGAGAAATAAAAAGGGAATTGCTCAAAGAAAGAAAGAAAGATACAGAAAGAGAAATAAAAAGGGAATTACTCAAAGAGAGAAAGAAACATACGGAAAGAGAAATAAAAAGGGAATTGCTCAAAGAGAGAAAGAACGATAGAGCAAGAGAAATAAAAAGGGAATTGCTCAAAGAGAGAAAGAAAGATACAGAAAGAGAAATAAAATGGAATTGCTCAAAGAGAGAAAGAAAGATACAGAAAGAGAAATAAAATGGAATTGCTCAAAGAGAGAAAGAAAGATACAGAAAGAGAAATAAAAAGGGAATTGCTCAAAGAGAGAAAGAAAGATACGGAAAGAGAAATAAAAAGGGAATTGCTCAAAGAGAGAAAGAAAGATACGGAAAGAGAAATAAAAAGGGAATTGCTCAAAGAGAGAAAGAACGATACAGAAAGAGAAATAAAAAGGGAATTGCTCAAAGAAAGAAAGAAAGATACAGAAAGAGAAATAAAAAGGGAATTACTCAAAGAGTGAAAGAAAGATACGGAAAGAGAAATAAAAAGGGAATTGCTCAAAGAGAGAAAGAAAGATACGGAAAGAGAAATAAAAAGGGAATTGCTCAAAGAGAGAAAGAAAGATACGGAAAGAGAAATAAAAAGGGAATTGCTCAAAGAGAGAAAGAAAGATACGGAAAGAGAAATAAAAAGGGGATTGCTCAAAGAGAGAAAGAACGATACAGAAAGAGAAATAAAAAGGGAATTGCTCAAAGAGAGAAAGAAAGATACGGAAAGAGAAATAAAAAGGGAATTGCTCAAAGAAAGAAAGAAAGATACAGAAAGAGAAATAAAAAGGGAATTGCTCAAAGAGAGAAAGAAATATACAGAAAGAGAAATAAAAAGGGAATTGCTCAAAGAGAGAAAGAACGATACAGAAAGAGAAATAAAAAGGGAATTGCTCAAAGAGAGAAAGAAAGATACAGAAAGAGAAATAAAAAGGGAATTGCTCAAAGAGAGAAAGAAAGATACAGAAAGAGAAATAAAAAGGGAATTGCTCAAAGAGAGAAAGAAAGATACAGAAAGAGAAATAAAAAGGGAATTGCTCAAAGAGAGAAAGAAAGATACGGAAAGAGAAATAAAAAGGGAATTGCTCAAAGAAAGAAAGAAAGATACAGAAAGAGAAATAAAAAGGGAATTGCTCAAAGAGAGAAAGAAATATACAGAAAGAGAAATAAAAAGGGAATTGCTCAAAGAAAGAAAGAAAGATACAGAAAGAGAAATAAAAAGGGAATTGCTCAAAGAGAGAAAGAAAGATAGAGAAAGAGAAATAAAAAGGGAATTGCTCAAAGAGAGAAAGAACGATAGAGCAAGAGAAATAAAAAGGGAATTGCTCAAAGAGAGAAAGAAAGATACAGAAAGAGAAATAAAAAGGGAATTGCTCAAAGAGAGAAAGAAAGATACGGAAAGAGAAATAAAAAGGGAATTGCTCAAAGAGAGAAAGAAAGATACAGAAAGAGAAATAAAATGGAATTGCTCAAAGAGAGAAAGAAAGATACAGAAAGAGAAATAAAATGGAATTGCTGAAAGAGAGAAAGAAAGATACAGAAAGAGAAATAAAAAGGGAATTGCTCAAAGAGAGAAAGAAAGATACGGAAAGAGAAATAAAAAGGGAATCGCTCAAAGAGAGAAAGAAAGATACGGAAAGAGAAATAAAAAGGGAATTGCTCAAAGAGAGAAAGAAAGATACGGAAAGAGAAATAAAAAGGGAATTGCTCAAAGAGAGAAAGAACGATACAGAAAGAGAAATAAAAAGGGAATTGCTCAAAGAAAGAAAGAAAGATACAGAAAGAGAAATAAAAAGGGAATTACTCAAAGAGAGAAAGAAAGATACGGAAAGAGAAATAAAAAGGGAATTGCTCAAAGAGAGAAAAACGATAGAGCAAGAGAAATAAAAAGGGAATTGCTCAAAGAGAGAAAGAAAGATACAGAAAGAGAAATAAAATGGAATTGCTCAAAGAGAGAAAGAAAGATACAGAAAGAGAAATAAAATGGAATTGCTCAAAGAGAGAAAGAAAGATACAGAAAGAGAAATAAAAAGGGAATTGCTCAAAGAGAGAAAGAAAGATACGGAAAGAGAAATAAAAAGGGAATTGCTCAAAGAGAGAAAGAAAGATACGGAAAGAGAAATAAAAAGGGAATTGCTCAAAGAGAGAAAGAACGATACAGAAAGAGAAATAAAAAGGGAATTGCTCAAAGAAAGAAAGAAAGATACAGAAAGAGAAATAAAAAGGGAATTACTCAAAGAGAGAAAGAAAGATACGGAAAGAGAAATAAAAAGGGAATTGCTCAAAGAGAGAAAGAAAGATACGGAAAGAGAAATAAAAAGGGAATTGCTCAAAGAGAGAAAGAAAGATACGGAAAGAGAAATAAAAAGGGAATTGCTCAAAGAGAGAAAGAAAGATACGGAAAGAGAAATAAAAAGGGGATTGCTCAAAGAGAGAAAGAACGATACAGAAAGAGAAATAAAAAGGGAATTGCTCAAAGAAAGAAAGAAAGATACAGAAAGAGAAATAAAAAGGGAATTACTCAAAGAGAGAAAGAAAGATACGGAAAGAGAAATAAAAAGGGAATTGCTCAAAGAGAGAAAGAAAGATACGGAAAGAGAAATAAAAAGGGAATTGCTCAAAGAGAGAAAGAAAGATACGGAAAGAGAAATAAAAAGGGAATTGCTCAAAGAGAGAAAGAAAGATACGGAAAGAGAAATAAAAAGGGAATTGCTCAAAGAGAGAAAGAACGATACAGAAAGAGAAATAAAAAGGGAATTGCTCAAAGAAAGAAAGAAAGATACAAAAAGAGAAATAAAAAGGGAATTACTCAAAGAGAGAAAGAAAGATACGGAAAGAGAAATAAAAAGGGAATTGCTCAAAGAGAGAAAGAAAGATACAGAAAGAGAAATAAAATGGAATTGCTCAAAGAGAGAAAGAAAGATACAGAAAGAGAAATAAAAAGGGAATTGCTCAAAGAGAGAAAGAAAGATACAGAAAGAGAAATAAAAAGGGAATTGCTCAAAGAGAGAAAGAACGATACAGATAGAGAAATAAAAAGGGAATTGCTCAAAGAGTAAAAGAAAGATACGGAAAGAGAAATAAAATGGAATTGCTCAAAGAGAGAAAGAAAGATCCAGAAAGAGAAATAAAAAGGGAATTGCTCAAAAAGAGAAAGAAAGATACGGAAAGAGAAATAAAAATGGAATTGCTCAAAGAGAGAAAGAAAGATACGGAAAGAGAAATAAAAAGGGAATTGCTCAAAGAGAGAAAGAACGATACAGAAAGAGAATTAAAAAGGGGATTGCTCAAAGAGAGAAAGAAAGATACAGAAAAGAAATGAAAAGGGAATTGCTCAAAGAAAGATACAGAAAGAGAAATAAAAAGGGAATTGCTCAGAGAGAAAGAAAGATACAGAAAGAGAAATAAAAAGGGAATTGCTCAAAGAAAGAAAGAACGATACAGAAAGAGAAATAAAATGGGAATTGCTCAAAGAGAGAAAAAAAAAGCCTGAAAAGAAATGAAATGCAAATTTCCCAAAGAGAGAAAAAAAGAGGCCGAAAGAGAAATGAAAATTGAATTACCCCAAGTGAGAAAGAATGAGACGAATTAAAATGCAAATTTCCCAAACCTTTCGACTTTTTAAATATCATTGCAAAGTTACAACAATTGTAAAACATTTCAGTTGGAATGCATATGACATTATTGACTGCTGAATCGTTGGTATAAGACCACGAGATTTGGCTTTTGATTGTAATAAAGTCACACTCTCACTGAAGAATAAAAAAAAATCTTTTAGACCAAAAATGGCTTTTCTCCAAACGGAATTGCAAAATACGTGTACCGATTGGCTCAGTTCGAAGTAACTCCACTCCCTTCCTTAACGCGTCCACACAGAGAAACTTACCTACCTACCAACGTACTTTCATTTTTTTCAGCTCAGGATGACTTCCGTGGCGGCTAGGGAGGACATCAAAAGTCGTCACTTGGCAACAGAAAGACTTGTTTTTGGGGCATTTTTTTTTACTTCGGCTGATGGTAAGTATATTTATAATATATTTGGCCATTTTTTTGGGGTTCATATTCTTTTCACTTTGTTAAGACGTTTTTCCAACTCTTTCTCTTTTCTTTTTTTTAAAAAAATACTTTCTTTGATATTTTTAGCCGCCGTCGCTATGATGAAAAAAAATTCTCAGAAAGGAGAAAAAAATCTCAGAGCAAACGATGTGCCAAACTTTGTGGCATTATTTTTTTGGGCAACGGTTGTTTACGATTAAGTTTTTCTTCCACTGTAATGAGAGTGTAAGTTTTTATTTGAAGACGTCCAGGGTGGTTGTTTGCAACAATTCGTCACGTGAGATGTGGTGGGAAAATAAAAGGGAGGTGAGGGGAGCCGGTCAGATAAAAACGAAGAAGAAGAAGAAGAAGAAGAAGAAGAAGAAGAAGAAGAAGAAGAAGAAGAAGAAGAAGAAGAAGAAGAAACGAAACATTTGTGAAGGGAGAAAACTGATAAAAACTATGAGTGCCTGAAATTTCGAAGCCCGACGTATTTTGTAACATTCAACAAATCAACATCAACCCAGTCACCATGCAGTGTTGATTCCTACTTCCACAGTATTTATTTAACAAATATTCTTTCTCCGATACTGAGCATATTTCCCCTATTACATACATATATACATACATACATATATATATATTCACATACATATATCTTCACACACGCGTACACACATAAATTGATAGGTAGATGTCCACTTTTATCTATCTATGTGTGTGGGTATGCGTGTGTGAATATATATGTATGTGAATATATATATATATATATGTGTGTGTGTGTGTATGTGCGCGGGCACGCGCGTGTGTGTATATGCATAATAGCTGGCTTTCTAACATTCTTATCGATGTCCACTTTATCTATCT